>NW_025916307.1:0-18945 GCF_018835915.1 Vigna umbellata
GCTTCCATTTAATTTTTACCACTTTTGACCAACACAAAATATGCTTGTTTGAACCCAAGAATGTTTCCCTTTGAAATTTGGCCTCTGCTTTTCCAGCCGGAATTGCAATGAACATGGAAGGTTTTGGAGTTTGTTTCATTTGATTTAGCTTACTTGGCACATTTGGTTAGGAGCACCCCTGTATCTTCCTCCATTTGCACATTGGTCTTTGAATCATTCTTTGGCATTTCCACTTGGTGGTTCCACTGAAATTGTGTGCTTTGTTGTATAAAATCATTTCTTTGCTGCATGGAAGAGAGAGGGGACGGTCTGGAGAGCGTGGAAGGCACATGCTTAATTTCTTGAAAATGGTGGCACATGGTAGAAATTGAAGGTGAAATTGAAGTTAACTTTGGTACATGGTGCCTCCGGCCATGGGGCTTTTTCTTTTTGGCCAATTGGACTTTTAATTCATTTGTTAATTGCCATGATGACACGTAATTTGCTAGGATTAAATTAGGCTTGGTGGTTTCTTTGGTTTTTACTTAATTTAATTAATATTTGATTTATCATGTGTTTGATTATGTTTGCATTATTATTTTTAACTTGTCTTTTGTTACTCAGTTTGAACAGTGTTTGATGTTTGAATGTTGTCTAAGGCTTTTAATAGTGTAAGTTTAATTAGCATGCTAGCTTAAATTAGTTTGCTTTCATCTGTTTTCAAAACCCTTTTTCTATTGTTAGACTCGATTTTCGAACCGCAAAATTGGTCCTTCAGAGACGACCTAGGAGTCAATTCCTAGCTATACTGCATTCCTTATATGCAATCAAATTTGTATGGGTCACGGCAGCCCACATCAATGATCATCACGTATGGCATGGATGTCGTCAACTTCATTATCGACATTCAAGGTTGGCATATTTGATGAGAAAGATGGAGTTTCACTAATATCAGGAACGACTACATCATTGTCATCAGTATAATGCATTGTTCTACCTTGAAGAACCACTGACCATCTATTATCTTTGGGATCAGTGACATAAAACACTCTTTTTTCCTGAGACGCCATGATAAATGGCTCTTTAGTATAACCTTCCTTTTCTAGGTCAACCAATGTAAAAGCTAGATCATCAGTCCTCACACCAGTATTACCATCAACCAACTTACATTTAAAAATAGGTACTCTGAAACTTGTGTAATCTATCACCCAAATATCTTCAATTACACCAAAGTAGCACATGGATGCCATCACAGGATTTTTGTCCTTTGAATTGGAGAAATGCATTGACTCGGCCACAACCATTACTCCACTATTTTGAGTGGTGGTTTTTTCATCTTATTTTTGTGTATGAAATGTGTATTTATTTATATCATACCCACTCCAACATATGACATAAAAGTTTGGCTCACTTGATAGCCAATTTAATGTATAAGAAGTTGTACAATCAGCTTGAACTTGTTGTTTGAACCACTTTAAAAAGGTTATGTTGTGCTCATTAATGACCCATTTTTGAGACATTCGTGGATTATTTCTCTTAACTATATATTTATGAGCACTTAAGTAGGGGATGACTTCTTCAGTGTTATTCAATATATACATATGTGCTCGTAGAATTTCAGCTCTATTCAAGGTGACAACTTTTGAACTTCTAGTACCCTTACCGACACCTCTTCTTCCATGGTAACGAGACCTAGGTACTCCTATAGCTTCAACATCTGATAAATAGTCTGTACAAAACTCGATAGCTTCCTCAGCAATATATCTTTCAACGATTGATGCTTCAGGACGATATTGGTTCTTTACATAGCCTTTTAATATTTTCATGTATCTATCAATAGGGTACATCCATCGTAAGAATACTGGACCACAAATTCTAACTTCTATTACTAGATGAATAATCAAGTGCACCATAATATCAAAGAATGATGGAGGAAAATACATCTCCAACTGACACAATATGACCACAACCTCATTTTCTAATTGATCCAACTTCTCAATTTTGATAATTTTACTACATATTGCATTGAAAAAAAAGCACAATCTTGTTAATATGTATCTAACATTCTTAGGCAATATTCCTCGAATAACCACTGGTAGAAGTTGTTGCATCAATACATGACAATCATGAGATTTTAACCCAAGTAATTTATGATCTTTCATGGATACAACTCGTTTAAAATTAGAAGAGTAACCCAGTAGAACTTTCACACCTTGTAAAAACTCACAAAAATTCCTTTTCTCTTGTTTACATAATGTGACATGCTGGAGGTAAGTATGTTCGCTTACCATATGATATTGGAGCTAATTGTTCTCTTATACCCATTTCAACCAAGTCCAAGAGAGAATTGAGTCTGTCTTTCGTTTTCCCTTGAATATTGAGGAGTGTTCCGATAATACTGTCACAGACATTTTTCTCTACATGCATAACATCTAAACAATGTCTAACATCAAGCACCCTCCAATATAGGAGATCAAAGAAAATTGACCTTTTCTTCCATATGTTGCTTGAAGTGCCTTTTTTTTGCATCTTTCCAAGAACATACCCAATGCCTTCACATGTTCATACACTTGTGATCCACTTAAAGCCATTGGAGCTAATTCATTTTCTTGACACCCATTAAATGCTTTCTTTAATTTACGATATGGATTGTTTGTAGTAAGAAACCTCCGATGTCCAAGGTATACCGTTTTCCTTCCATGGTGTAGTTGACGATGACATGTGCCTTCTTCACATATAGGGGATGCTTTGTGACCCTTAGTGCTATAGCCACTTAAATTACCATAAGCCGGAAAATCATTGATTGTACAAAATAACATGGCATGCAAGTCGAATGAATCACCAATGTACCCATCAAACATATCAACACCCTCTTCCCATAACATTTTCAAATCTTCAACTAATGGGGCTAAATAAATAACAATATCGTTTCCTGGTTGTCTTGGACCCGAGATCATCAAGGATAACATCACATATTTGCGTTTCATGCACAACCACGAAGGTAAATTGTAAATGATTAACATCACAGGCCACGAGCTATGTTTACTGCTCAAGTTGCCATATGGATTCATTCCATCTGTAGCAAGTCAAAACCTAATGTTCCTTGAATCTTTACAGAAATTAGGGAACATGGAATCAATATTCTTCCACTGCATTGCATCTGCTGGATGCCTTAAATTTTCGTCTTTTATACGTCCATCTGCATGCCATCTCATGGAACCCGCTCTTGTACAATATACAGTCGTTTGGGCATGCATGAATTTTTTTATACTCCATACCCATGGGACACAATATCTTCTTCGCATCATAATTGCGCGTTGGCAATGTGTTACCTTCTGGAAGCATATCACTCAACAACTCAAGCAACTCTGTGAAGCTTTTATCAATCCACCCATTTCTTGCCTTCACATTGAACAATTTTAACACAACTGAAAATCGAGTATACTTAGTGCATTCTGGATATAAAGGTTTTTTTGCATCAGTGCACAAGTTGTCATATAGATGAGCATGTTGGAAGGAATCAGGTTCGACACCATGTATCATGTCCTCTAACCGATCACTCATCTCTAAATCAACTTGTTCTGCTTCTACCTGAGAGTCACTTACACTTGGCATGTCTATTAATTCACCATGCCATGTCCACTTTGTGTAGCTCTTTAGGAATCCATCACATAGAACATGCTCTTGAATAACTTCAGCTGATAGTTTTCGCTCATTCAAACAATTAACACATGGGCAATAAAATCTTTCATTATTGTCTGGAACATTCATCTTTGCAAATTCAATAAATTGTTCTACTCCATTCTCATATTCATTTGTTGTGCATATCAAATTTATCCAACTTCGATCCATTGTTATCTGGAAAATCAACCACCTCTACAATAGTCAAAAGTAGAAATGCAATTTTTTTTCTTTTACCTTTCTTTCAAACAAAAAAGGTAAAGAGCAAGAGGAATGGGAGTTTTTGATTGGGAAGAGTTATCCCATATAATAAGAGGGTGTTAATTATAATAGTAAACTTGGAGCCTAATAATTATTATATAATTTAAAAAGAAAAAACAAACCATACATGATAGCTTGGGCAAAGAATGCTTCTTGGTGTCAAGAATCCTTATAGTTTATAAATGTCTTCAAAAAGAAGGAAAAATAAATTAGAAAATACAAATCAACCCCTTTGTGGTTGTTATTCTAATAATTGGCATGAAAAATTATACCTACTTGAATGACGAAATAAAAATAGATGTATATGTAAAATTCTCGCATTATAATATATGATAAATCTCTACTTGTAATAATACTTAGCAGAACTAAGCCAGAACCAAAAGTACACTTAAAAAGAATATAACATTTTTCAACATAATGTTAAAGTAAGAAATATTATTAATTATGCTTTAACTAAATCAGAATACTCAAACAGTGGAAGTACAAATTTTCTAACAAAGATCACGAGATGTTATTAACATTAACTAAAGATGAACTAAATGAAAATTGTGGCGTAAGAATGCAAAACTCCTATTATAATCACACAAAATGTTCCAAACAAACGGAACAGTAGATGATAGTGTTCGAAAGATTATTTGTCTTATCTTAATGTACTTGTATCATCAATTTGATGATTCTGTCACACATCAACTAATCAAATAGAGGACTTTTTGTATTGCGTAGCAATGCCGGAAGCAAGTAAAGGTCTTTCATTGTGCTTTGAAAAAGCATTACTGCTATTGCTCCAGAAAAACTGCCACCAAAAAGAGCTTTTTTTCTATCAGGAGTTCACATAGTTGCTAAAGCTAAAGTAATAGTCTCATCCAGGCCACGTTTCGATTTCTGAATTTAACTACCAAGAATATGGGTGAAGTAAACACAATACTACTATTCTTGATGGTCCACTTAAAGATTTAGAATGTAATGAATTTTTTCAATTATGGAATTGCTCAGTTATGTTGTGTAAGATGTTATAGAAGAAATTAAGGGAAGTCTTGGGTTATAATGTTGAGAAGATGCAATGGTATATATTCAACAAGATATGATAACCACACATAATGTTTAAAAACAGGGAAAAAACTTGCATCAGTAGGCAGATTTATCAAAAAAACACGGAACGCATGAAACAAAAGTTGAAGCCTTAACATGATGTATAGAAATTGAAATTCTACTGAGTTTCTTGGTATTGAAACTTAACAGTTTCTACAGCAGACAGCTGCCTTACCAAGATATGAGAGAGAATAAATATACAGCCCAAGCTTTTTAAGTGATGAAAGTGCAATTGACAAGATACCTTACAGTCCTTACAAAAACTTGAGCCTTACCCAAAGTTAGCATCAATCTGAAAAGGGGGATGTGTTGTGAACAGGTTGCTATAAAGTCCTCCTTTGTAATCACTTTCATGATCAGGGTCTACCAAGACAATCAATTGTTTTATCAGATAACTGTTTACCCTCGGCAAGTGTAACTGAATCGTATCAAGTAATAATCCTGGTAAGACCAAGAATCGTTTCCCAAGAGACTTACGGGTAGACAGTTATGTAATTTATTGATTATTTAAGACTCGAGAACAAATTGTTGTAAGTTTCAAATGCAAAAGACTGAAAAGTAAATATGTATGCATGTGATGATCAATGGACAAGAAGAAACAAAACACGTGAATTGAAATATATGGATGAATATGTTGTTGGGGTTTATCAATTTCATCCTTTCCACTCTCTTGTATTTAGGAATTCATCATTCTTTTTATTAATGTTAATGTCACTTTCTAAATTACTTTAAACTCGATGTCTCGGTGAAGAAATCCTAATCATAATCACTAGTTTACAATGTCTTATCTCCCTAGCAATTAATCATGCATTATAATGAACTAAAGCTTAAAGGCAACCAACAATCATACTCCTATGTCTAGGTTGGTAATATACTAATGGGAGAGATTCCCCAGATCTAGATTTCCCCGTATGTATCCATATAGACAAAAACAATAATCATGACATCGAATGAGTTAAACAATGCATGCTTTGAGCAAAGAGGAAAAACCCTAACTATTAATGAAAGAAAGCATGTATCATAAAAATGATCTTGAAGAACAAATTCCATGCAAGAGAGTTTCTAAGGATTTACATTGATTCCCCAACAACAAATTAAGTTTAGTTCACCATATTCATGGTGAAACTAGATGAAATACAATGAAAAAGTGAAGGATAGAACCCTAGAAAGTTGAGAAAGGAGCCTTACCATCCAAAATCATCCTCCAAGGGGTGAAAGAGTGCGTTTTTGCTTCGTCCCAGCCAAAGATACAAACCCTAGAACGTCCTAAAGCTTATATAATATTCTAAAAAATACAGAAAAGTAGGCCCAAGCCTAGAAAAGTGTTGCTCAGCGGTAGTAACGCGTGACCACTTCTTCCCCTCAGCAACTTTTCTCCCCTCAGCGGTGCCAACGGGTCTTTGAGAGTGCCTCTCAGCGGTAATTGGCGTTGAGCGGTACTTGCGTTTTCTCCTCTTTTGCACCTTTTGTGTCCTTTTCTGATTCCATCTCTATCCCTTTTCACTTCTTTCATCAATTTCATCTAAAAACCTGCAAAAACAAGGAAATCAAGCATAAAACCTGTCCAACTCTGTTATATCCAATAATTCAACAAAATCATGAGTTCAAGCTAATTTCTAAGTCATAGAGGTTGTAATTGAAGTCAATTTTAAGTATAAAAATAACATTTTTTCAACTGTTATCAATAACACAGAAAATTACCATTCTTGGAATGTTACTCTAGTTTTCATATTTTTTCTTAACTGTGTAATGTATATTCGTTTCTAATTCAGATTTTACCTGTTTGATTTTTGCACGCCACTATCGTCAATTTGTGATAGGTCTTTAAGGAGAGGACCCCATGAGAACTGCAATTGCAATATTGAATTCAAAACTTCGAAAATCAACAAAAATTGGTGGACATATAAATTCTATTCATTCTGATTACCACAAAATCTTCAAGGAGAAAACCAACTGCCTCCTAATGCCATGCCCAAACCAAAGGAAAATAGTTACTCTAAATCATGAATTTCTTGTACTTCTTCTGTTCTAAAATTATTTATAAACGATTCATCATTTGATTCATTTCCTAACTAACAAAAGAGAAATTCATTCTTAATCCAAGTAACAAGTAAAAACTGTTTTCAATCATCACAAAATGGAGACAGAGCCACCAACATAATGATCTGTGAAGTTTGTATTTGCTCAAATCATGGGTTATTCATGTTTTTGCTCATGTCACACAACCCAATTCAGTAACACTTATAGGTCCTCCTTGCAACCAGAGAACAATTAGTCATGGCTTAGAGGGATCTTCCACTTATAAGGACTTCTGTAAAGCCACGCTTCTGTGATCACAATAACAGCACAAGGCAAAACAATTTGCAACTATTAATTCAATATCACTCTAAACTCCTTTTCCACACACTATGAATAACAACATCAACAACCCAAAAGTAGGTCCACTACATGTTACGTATCTGTACTCCTTTTACTCATCAAAGAAAGTCCTCAATTTTCCTCCCTTCAGTTCAAGCTCTATCAGAAAACTAGAGGGTTAAAACTATGTACTTCATAGCAGCAAAATCCTCAAGGTGTTCTTTCCAAAGCTAAACCTAGACTACAATGCAGTTCATTAAAATAGGCAAAAGGAGAACAACTTTAATTTGAAGAAGTCAGGGCAAATAATAGAATCTACAAAAATAAATGAACACTTGTGGTACATGATTATTGGTCATGTGGCTGTTACTAAGGACTTTGCTTCTTGACAGCAAAATCTACAAGTAAAACTTGACTAACTGTACAAGTTAATGATCCATTGAAGATTCAGTCAAAGATGATGGGGCTTTTTTCTTATCAAAGGGGAGAATTAAAAAAAATGTAAATTGATAATATATGTTTGTCCTGCAAGTTGATTACTATTATTATCCCTGTTTTGGAAAGCTCTTTTTCGGAAATTCTGGAATTGAGAACTTGTCAATGGTTATATTTTTTGGTGAAAGAAAGATCGTGATACTATGAAAGACTTCCTGGAATTGACTTTCCTTGAAAGGTTTAATGTTATTTAGAAACCTGTCATGAGAATGGTGCATAAAATCACCAAATACATTCAATAGTTAAAGTATGGAACTTAATCAAGAGATGAACCTTAAACATATGATATTATCTTAATTTTGAGTGTGAAAGCATAAGTAGTGAGGGTAGGGATCATTACAACAATATCAATTAAAATAGTGAAGACCATGTTCAAGATAGGGTGGTGCATGTAGAATGTAGAAGCAATTGCTTCCTTTAATGACTCCGATTCTGGTTCCAAAGCACCTTCATATGATTTGGGTTTATTTTCTTATCATCTAACACATCTAATATGCTTTAGAACTTAATGGTAACATCTCATTCTCTATGTTTACTGCTCATTATTTTGCATACCAGAGTCAATAATTATGTTGCTGACTTGCAACTGAGACATATAAAGAAAACAAAACAAGGGTTACCTATGCATGTTTATATATGAAAAGATCTAAAGGACTAGTTTTCCATCAAAACTTTGCTATAAGTACTTGTTTGTGTGTGAAAAATATAAAGAAAGATCTCTATAACCATCTTACTGGTAAAGAAATATTGATAGTCAAATTAAAAGGTTGGTAGTGTTGACTGAACTAGGAATTACATATTGCATATTGTATTGTAAATGGTTATTCTATATTTGCTAAAACATTGAATATAGGGAGGCACCTAATTATATGAAAAGGTTGTGAACAGGTTAAAGTCAATTAAAAAAAATCTGATATAATGTGTGAACTAATATGTGTGTGATACTCTGTTGTGAGCAAATTTTTTGTTTGATTTGCAACAATTATCATGCAGTAGCTGTGTCCTTATAAAGAACCAAATTGAAAAAAAATGGTCAATTAAACTTCGTAAATTTATAGTATTAAAGGACACCAATCTACTAAGCAGGTCAAGTGTAAAAGCAACTTCATCCTTATTATCCAAATACATGTCTTGGGCCAAATGTAAGAGTAATACGAATATTCCAGATTATGTATATTACAAAGAACAGGATTTTGTCAGTGTGAACTCAGAAATAGAGAAAATACAGATAAGATAAATATTCCACTCCAAGTAATACATAACTTCCAAATTACAAAAAAAATTGGTACGAGTGTAAAGCACAAGTAACATTTAAAATTCCCAACTAAACAACATTTGAAGATGCCGATAAAAGGAAAAATAAGCAAGAATTAAAGACCGGAAACTGGAATATCGTCATTTATTTGATTATCACTGTTGATTTATACAAGTACACATGGACCCTACATGCAGATAACAAGCTAACCACAATGAACTCGTTGGGCTCCAAGCCCTCCACACAACGTAAAAGTGAGTTAAGAGATGAGCTTTGGTACTGAGTCTCGATGAAAGACCCTTCCAAAATACATTTCATCCTCTTAATCCCGCACAATCACCAACATAGTATCATATTGATCATGCAGCTTCTTCATTCTTGTGTTGTCGCGGAACCCTAATCGCGCAAACATAGCAAAAGAGAGGATCCAAGAGCACGAGAAGTCGCGATCCAAGAGCACGAGGAGAAGAAGACACGCCAGAGAGAACTAAGAAAAGATGTTAAGCAAAGGAGAAAGTGAGAGAAGACGAGCAGAGAAAGTGAGAAACGAAAGTGTGAAACGAAAGAAACGAAAGTGAGAAACAAAAGTGAGAAACAAAAGTGAGAAACGAAAGTGAAAAGTGATGTTGGTAGAATCCACACCGATTTTTAGTATAATTGGTGTAGAAATTATTTTTTATACATGCTCTGAGTGTAACCTGTGTAGAATTATTTATCATTTATATTTTATACCTCTTTTTAGTGTAACAAGTGTAAAAAAGTTTCCCTTATTTACCATTTCGCCACTGTATCATTTTCTATACCTGATAAATTTCAATAGGTATAAACAGACGCTATAAAAAGTCTATTTTGCACTAGTGAACCCACGACGGATAGTTAGTATCCGTGGATATTTACTACCCGCGGGTTGCAGGTAGCGGATATTTTAATACCCGCTTATAAACGGATTGGGTGTCGGTATTATACTATCTGTATCCGCGGATATCCGCTACTCGCAAAAAATAAAAATAAAAATTTAATTTTTATTTTATTAAGTTAAATTTAATTAAAATTAACATTAATTTATATTTTATAAGGTTAAATTTAATTAAAATTAAATTTTAATTTATATTTAATTCAATTTATATAATATTTTATATATTTTTTGTAATTTTATTTAAATTTTATTTTCATAATTAGTAAAAATATATTCTTTTAAATATTTGTGGTATCCGCGGGTAGCAGGTGAATTTTTTTTTATAGGGTCGGGTTGTGGGTAAGCACTATCCGTGTCCGACCCAACCCATTGTCATCCCTACTTGTTGCATTGTGACCGGTGTACTTGTCATTGGTTTTATAGCCAATAATAAGGCTCGAGAGAGATGCTTTCATTTTAAATATGTGTCTTATGTTGCAATATTCTATGAGTAGTGGAACTCTCTCGTGTGTAGGTGGGATGTAATAAATTTTAATTTTTTGTACTTCTACTTGAATATTTATCTATACTTTCATTCAATCTATTTGTCTTATTTCATTGGTCTGGGATTGAGTGGGAGTTGATTCCAAGTTGTTGTTGTTCGAATTCTCCTTTTGCATGTAGATGCTAGGATAATATCTATAAGGTTCCAATTGGTTATAGAGTTTAATACAAGTGATTCTCTAAAGCGTTCTCTACACAAAATTTATGGTGTCGATTTCTTTGAAGCGTAATCTACTTCTTAACCGATCAAATTCATCATAACATTCGAAGTTATCAAGTTTAACAGCCAAGAGTGTGTATCTTAAACAATTGATTAGCACTGATATAGAACACACAAAATAATAAATACTGCAACTGAAAACTTTCATCATTAATTGCATGATTACAGATTATGAGATAAAGAGAAAAGAAGATTTGTTGGGAAGAAAGAAAAAAAAGAAAGAAAGAAGAATTGGTAGCGTGGTGGCAGTTACGTTGTTTTAGGGCCTTTTCCTGTGTCTCCTTTGTAATTTGATTTTGATAGCATATGATTGGGTGTGTTTTTGGGTGTTGGGGATTGAGATGTTTGTGGAAGAGGTGATCTTCCTCCGCTGAGTTTTGTTTTGGGTTGTATAACATTAATCCCTCTCCTTTGGGTGATGGTTATAGAAATTTGCATGGTGTTGTTGGATGGTTGCATGGAGGAAGGAGGAAGAAGACTCATTAGAATGGATTATGTTTTGTGGTGATGCAGAAGAGAAGGTTATGATATTGGTCTGACGGAAGTGGGAATTTATAGGAAAAGATAGAGACTGTTTGAAGTTGTCAAATATGGAAGCAGTCTCTCTATACTTGTAATTGTAGGGATTGATGGTCCAATCAAGTTTCATGACTGAACATTAGTATAGTTCACACTAATTCTAACTTTTAAATATCAGAGTTGGTGAAATTGGAAATCCTCTATCTCGTGCTCGACCACATCTAGAATGCATATTTTAAATAAATATTTAACCAAGTCTCTCTATACTTGGTTAGTACGTAGACTCTACGAGCTCGTCTATAAGATCATTTACTTTATTAAAACACTCTTTGTGGTGTGTCCCTGATGTGAACGTGAGCATGTAAGACACAAATTGGTTGACTTCTATTTTTAATTTGGTATTACTTGGTTGACTTATCAAGTTTTAATTAAGAAGATAATTGCAATTAACATCTCACTGTTTATAAGACCTCAAAGTGTTGTTGTACGCGTAGTTTCACTCTTGATTAACGGTCAACTAAGTGCCGCTTGCTGCTTCTCTGAGAATAGATAATTTTGAATGGTCAATATGCTCTTTTGTCTCCTTTTAACAACATACAACTTGTTTTGTAGTTAATCAAACTTATAGTTATCCACTTTCTTCAGTCAAAATATTCCTCTGTATAATAAAATATCTTGTTTATTTTAAAATAAGAGACATGCTAAATTAAATATTTATGTTCTTTTATTTCTTATAATATTTTTAAGAACACACGTTTATTTACATTAATAGTTTTACTTTTCATGTATTTCTATATTTAAATGAAATTATAAGATTGTCTAAGTAGTAAAGTTAAAAAAAAATTGTGAGTGGCTGTAAATTTAATTTTTTTTCAAAAACACTTAGAGTTATAAGTTAATTTAGTGAGTTTAAAAAAATGATGGAAAATGTGTGCAATTCAACTTTCTTCATTAATAAAATAATAATAATTAATATTACTAATATAAAAATATAGTGATATCAAACTACAATTACCGGAACATAAAGAAAAAAAGGTTTAATATTTTTCTTATTCTGAAGGCCTTTACTCCCTTTCTTCACTGCATTTATGACTATTTTTAGCGACGGTTTTCACTACTAGAAATTTATGATTTAGTTGTGAAATTTGTTGCGAAAAGTTCATGAAAATTTCATGCAAAATTTATTAATGATTTACTTATTATATATGATATTTTCTTACTAATTTTATCTCCTAAAAATTTCACATAAAAGTTTTCTATTGGCTGCAAATTTCTTACAAATTTAAATTAGTAAGCATGTTAAATATATTTTAAAAAGTGGCAAGAAACTATTAAAAAACACATATTTTTTTGCGGTTTTTACTTCATTTTTTATTCCGTAGAAACTTGATACAAAAATTATATTTCTTCCTAGAAAATTTCCTATAAATTTATATATGCAGAAAGTTAACGTAGTTATTTAAAATTTTGCCCGATATTTTTTCCCAACTTTCTTACACTTAGAAAGTTTGAAATTATTTGCCATCTCCCTCTGCCATGTTGCTTTTGTGCTCTCGTGTTGTTCTTGTCTCATAAGGACAAAATCATGATAAAACACAAACTTCATAATAGATATTAATAAAAAATTATTATCACTACAATATTCTAAAATACATCAATATGAAAATAATACAAATATCTCTATGTCCTAAAGTAGATCACTCAAAACCCTAATGTGCATTATAAAGACCAAGATTAAATAGGAAAAAGCCGAAGGCCATAAACAAGATTAAATAAGATAGTATTTTTTAAATAAACGTTATTTATTGATTTTTCAAATTATTAATTAAAAAATAATATAAATCAAATATAGATAGTATTTTTTTTAAAGAAGGGTTGTATATTGATTCATGTATTAATTTATAACGATTATTTAGAAATACGATATCTATTGAATATTTTCTATATATAATTTTGTAACAGTGATTTATTCAAATTTTGTATTATTATATTCTTAATATATTCTTAAATATATTTATGTATATCTTGGTAGGTAGAATCTTAAACAGTGAAAAGTCACCTTAGAAGAGTGAAAGTCACCCTGGAAAGGGTGCAAATTGACCGCGTTGAATTTGGTGGGATGCAAAGTTAGAACAAAAAATTAGTGTAGTTAAAATTAATATTTAAATACTAAAATCGTAACTTCATATGATTTTGCAAAATATTTACATAATCATAAAATAGTAAGATTGGTAGGGTCCGATAAAATGTTGTAAAATCGTGTAAAGCGTAGTTTATTTTTGTTGCACCATACATACGTATCTTGTTTAGGTAAATGTATTCGGTTCAAATAAAACACAAACTTAATTACAAATTTATTGTTATATATATTATCAGTCGTAACACCACCTAATTAAAAATAAATATATATTTTTGTGTTTAACCTAATAAAAATTAATACAGTTAAAATATTACCTTATTGGTGGTAACTATAACATCACCCAACCTTCACCATCTTTTATGAATTTTAATTAAAATAAATTTCAATTAAACTTATAAATGGAGTTTTAATTAAAACAAAATTCAAATTCAATTAAAAATAAATAGTTTTTTTTCCTACACCATTCATCAATCAATTAAAATAAAACTCAATTAAAATAAAACATTTATTTTTCTTACACTTTTAAAGCACTTGCTATTAGGAATGTAAAATATTCACAAAAGTGATTATTTTGTAAATTTATGATTGATGAAGTATTGAGAAATAAATTAATTTTATTTTAATAATTTTATTTTTATAGTAGAAAGGAAAATCCACAATTCATAATTTATGATTTTATAAATCTCTTATTATCTTGATCATAATTTTATTTTAAATATCTTGCAAAAAATAATGTCAAATTTGTATAAATTTGTTTGTTTAAGCAGTGTGTTGGAAAATAATTCGTACTTTTAGTCAAGCATAAATCTATTGACTTAAAGTCTTTTTTTTTCTTGTTTCTTTTTTCAAATTTTCTTTTTGATTCATACGTATATTTATTATCTTATATTTCAATGCGCTTTTACTTTAAATTGATCTATATATTTTTTAATGATTATACTATAGTGTGTGCTGACTTAACTGCTTTAAAATCAATGTCGAATCATTGAATGTGTGACTTCAAGTTTAAATATTCAAATAATGAATGAGGTCAGTGAAGATGAAACCGTGTGAATGGACCGTGATTCATTCCTACATATTCAGCATTCTTAAAATCTAAATAAAAATACACTAAATTTGGGTAACGTTAATTTCCATATATATATATATATAGAAAATATATATATATATATATATATATATATATATATATATATATATATATATATATAATTATATATATATCTCCTCACCTAGAGCACGAAATAAATGATATTTTATTCCTTTTCAATAGCTGCTTCTCTAACTTCATTCTCATATCTTTGGTCAACTATTATTAAGACGTGTATTGAAATAGTTGAATTGAATTTGACAAATTCATGCAAATGATTGATATTTATAAAAACAATTGGTTTGTACCAGTTCAAGAATTTACGGGGTTGTTGAATGAATTGTATTGGATAGTGGGTATTGTTCCCTCCACCACCTTTCCTTCCTTCACCTTCCCAACTCTTTATATTTTTTTTAACAAAAACAATTCTTTGACACGGCTAAAGAAATTGACACTCATTTGACACGGGGTGGGGCCCAATTTTTCTGAATGTCATTAAGGGCAAAGTTGTCATTTGCGGTGCGTGAAAAGTTTATTGAAAGTTTTCGTTCCTTTCATAGTCGACCCTTTCATCTTGGAAGAGGAAGTCTAGGGTTAAGGTTGAGAGAGAGCGAGAAAGAAAAAAAAAAGGAGAACTCCATGGCTGCCACAGGCTAGACGTGATCGGTGATCAGAAGAGTTGGAACCGGCGAAGTGCGAAGCATCAGGTTTGTCCCCTTTCTATTCCTTTCTTGTTTTGTCATCATTTCTCTATCTTTCGTTTTCTTTTTGATTCATTTACGAAAACCCTAAAATAAAGGGGCAAAGGCGTGAGAAAGAGAGTTTTCTTTTTGATTCAGTTTCGAAAACACCAAATACGCCCAGTCCTCCAGTCCGTCCTTATTCCTCTCTGTATAAGGATTGACATTAGTTTTTATGAAAGGGGGTCCACTTTTTATTGGGTTAATTGAATAAAATTAATTTGCTGCTATGTACATAGAACCGGGAAATTCATTATTTTTCATGTCAAGGTACTGAGGCAAGAACACATACATTTTTATGCATTGTTGTGGCTAGGTTCTTTGGGTTTTCAATTTCGTAGGCATACATAGTGAATTGAATACTAACTATAACAAATATCATTGTGGTGTTTGAAATTTTGAATGCATGTTTGGGTCTCACTAATTATGAATACTGGAGTAGAAAATGCATTTTTTATCACATAAGTTGGGGATTATTGTTTGTGGGCTTGACAATTTTGTACACAGAAACAGTAGATTGATATGCTCATGTTAAAATTAAACACTATGGTTGTGTTTATACGCCATTATAGTATTGTAGCTAAAATGTCATTTTTCCATGGTGATGTTTGTTTTTCCTTTAAAATATGATACGGTTAATGACATTTGATTTAAATGTTGATCAGGATGATGCACATATTTTCTGCTGGGAGTCCCAGGTGAGTTTATCTTTAAATTTATGCAACATAAATCTTTGTAAGTCCCTTTTGAGTTTCAGTGTGAGCTATTGATTTTGTTTATTTTACAGATAAAGGATGAAGAGAGGAATGCATTGAGTTTCATCAATTATGTGTATAACATATTTGGTTTCACATATGAGCTGAAGCTTTCAACGATATGCTTTCAATCTAAATTGTTATTAATGCCCATGTACCTTTCTAAATGTCCTTAAAATCAGAAAATTCAGAGTTTCAAAGCTTAGTCTTCAATTTAAGGTGCCTTCAATAGTATCTTAGTTGTTCTTGCCTGTGGACTGTTTTTAGATTTTATTATGTCGTCCCATTAATGTGACAATTTCCTCCAGTAGATTAAATTATAATTATGGCTATACTAGTCTCTTATTTAAATTTACTAAGAAATATAGTTTTTTTTTATTGTGGGTCTCATTTATTAGTGGTAACACTGGATTAAATTTTGCAAAATAATGTATTCATTATGTATTTTTATTTATTTGGTATGGTAACGGGGATTTTCATTATAGTCTCGTTTTAACTTCACAGCAAATTTGTTGTCTTTCTATCATGCTTCCTAGTTAAGGAGAAAAGCATAGAAAGTTTTTTCGAATCAATCCTTGTTTTTTTTTCTTTCAATTAAAGATAATTATTTCATGTGTCGGATACTTCATTAGAGACCAGAGAAATACCTAGGAGATATTGCAACCTGGGATAAAGCTTTATATATATCTTTCTATTTTTACAAAAGGTTGGTTCAGTACTATTCGCACCTTGACCATATTTTTGGAAATGGAACCAGGGAATAGCGCATATGGGGAGATGATTGCAAGGCAGAAAACGTTTTAAATAAAACGGCTTATTGACTTTTTATTGTCTCTTTGTATTTGTTGGAAACGTGTACTGCTATTATATTGATATTGCACATGAACGTTGTTGGTCATGGAACATTGCGGGGGGACGACGGTTATAGGTGAAAGATCAATATCCAGCAAGCAGGATTCACGTTTTTAGGCCTTAGACAACGATAGGAAGATCAAGAGTGACTACACCTTAGGCCTGCGTTTGTGAGTTCCTTATCCTATTAGTCATTCGAGTTAAATAATCCCAAATGTTTTCTATCTTCCCATGAAATAGGAGGTATATGATGGTATTCCATTTGAATAGGGGGTTGTAATTTCCTATGTTGTTACAAGTGTTTCACATTTGTATATCGGTAGTAATTATATGTTGTCTTTTGAGGAAGTATGGGGGCAAGGATCCACATTGCCCCTATTTAGACCCGAAGTCCACCCGACAAGACTTGGTTGTCCGAGCCACCTTTGTTTGTGCTGGATTGGAAATTGGCAATACTGAGCGTTTGAAAATTGGTTGCTTGAAACCCTTGGACAATATTAGATAGAAATCATCGGCGCATTGAATAGATTATGTATGAGTTTTTTTCGTGGATCTATGTATGAATTCATATGTAGTGTTAGGAACCCAGGGTACTTTTGAATGATCCTTCCCTTCAAATATTTTTTTGAGGAATAAAGGGGGAATAGTTGATCCATTTGTATTTGTAATTATTATTAGTTGTTCATTTTCCAGTGTGGAATCAATTTGATCTGAGCTTTATTTTTGTGTTGTCCATTCAATCTCATTGTTTTTGAACAATGGGGGTTCAGAACAATACTACATGGGGGGTGTGGGTTTGGCCAATGGGAGAGGGTGGGAGGCGGAAAACGAACCACAACACAACAATAATAAAGCAAGGGGGGGAGGCGGAAAGGAGGATGGATGTGGGAAAACAAATGGTGGCCACCCAACGAGGTCAAAGGGTTGGGACAACAAAAGGGGATGGGGGGGCGACGGGGTGAGACAGTAAACGGTTGGTGGGGGGAGGAGAGACAATGGGGGACAACAAGAAAGTCAGAACCGGATGTCAAGTGCTTTGAACTATCAAGAGTTATGAGCCTTAAATGTCATAAGTGATGTAGTGAGTTGGAATTGATAGTAGGCACATAACAAAGTGGCATTGAAGGTGGCCCGGATTTCATCACAGGTGGTGTTGGACTCAAGGTGCTTATGAACAACAAGGTTGTGGGTGGTTTAGGAAAGATGTTAATCAAATTTATTGGAAGCAGTACCGAGGGACGAGTCAGTTATATGTAATTTTGGGAAAGGGTTTTTGTACACAATAAAAGTTGTTAACTTCAATATGAAATGATCACGATTTCCTTTGGTGCATTAAGGGGTGATATATAAGTCGGCTGTATTGTTGACTCCCTTGCTGAAGAACAACAATGTTGTGTTGTGCGGATAGATTTATCAATTTTTGAGGGGAGTTAACTGAGGATCGATTTAAGCCCTAGTGGGTATTTTCTGAAAGGGATTGTTGTACCACAAGAAAAGTGATTAATTCAATAGCAATTGGTCCCATTCTGGGGGTCATAAGTGGTGCTATAGGAGTCGGATGGGTGTGGGTATTCATTGCTGAGGAACAACAAAGGTGGTGGGTTTTGAGGATAGGAATGTGCATCAAATTTTAGTTGGGTGCACGACGGGGTCTACGCTGTCCCGAGGTGGGTTCTTTTTTAAAGGGATGTTGGCAACAAGAAAAGGGGGGTGTAAATATCAGATCAGTGTGCCCATTCTTGTGGCAGGAAGTGGTTAGATCGTAAGGTCGGAGTGGGTTTTGACCCCAGTTGCTTATGACGCAAGGGGTAGGTTGTGTAGGATTAATTTCATCAAAGTTTTTATTGGTGTCTAACTGGGTGCTCGGACTCAATCTTATGTGGGGGAGTTCTGAAAGGGAGGTTGGGGGTACAAACCAAAATGTAAATGCAGAGCAAATGATCACCGGTCTGTGGTGCAATAAAGGGTATAGGAATACGTCGTGGTTGTTGGACGCAATTGCTTAGAAACCCACAAAGGTTGGTGGTGTGTTGGGAGAGTGCAGCAATTAGG
>NW_025916312.1:0-18775 GCF_018835915.1 Vigna umbellata
TTAATATGAGAAAAGGAGATAAAGGGAATACTACTTTTATTCATCCACCAAGAAGAAAGAGTTGCACCATGACTAAAAAATTAAAAGAAGCACAAAAACAGCATGATCATAAAGGTGAAAGAAAAATATCTCACGTTCATTAATATCTCAAAAAGTGCAACATTCACTAAGAAAAATGACCCTTTGTTAGACAAGTAAAAACCATCATTGATTTGAAGCCTGAATCCTAATCATAATCAACTTCATTCATTCTTTCAGTTTCTTCACCCCTCAATGCATAAAACACCTCCATTAACCTAGGAAGAAATTCCAGAGGCAGCCATGGTGGAATTGGGAAATGCCAAAAAGATTAAGGAAAGAAACCTAATGCCAACAAGAAAGCAAGAAGAATAAAGAAAGAAGAAGAGAGCCAGAATTTTTGTTCAGTTTCATGTTTTGCAGAGTGCCAGCACTGGTCTTATTTGTAGGGTAAGGTTATTCAAGAAAGATAAATGTTAAAAAAATTTAAACATAATTTCATTTAGAGGAGATACATTGTCAATATTTTTAAAATTAAAATATTACAGTTATAATGTATTAATATTTTAAGTAGGAAAAAGAATGGTAATTAAAATATGTATATTTTGTTTATTAAAAGATGAAGTTATTTAATTAAAGACTACAACAAGGATACTTAGAAATATATATGTATATATATGATGTGCATTTTTAAAATATCATTTTTTAAAAGAAAATAAATATATAAAATTTATTAAAAAAGATTGATAAAAATCTATCTTTTTTATGTACTTAAAAAAGTATTTTAATAATATAAAAAATTTTGTGAAATGTAAAAGAAGTTTGTACAAGTTTAATAGATGGAGTTCTTAATGTTTTCCTGTGGAACATGTTATCTTAGTTCATCAGAGAAAGAAGTAGCTACAATTAACACTGATGTCATCTCTTGCCAAACAAATTTATGACCTCTAATTTCTAATACCTACATTATGAATTTATGATGGCCCAGAAAATGTATATTCGTATTTCCCTAATCAGCATATCTTCACACTCTTAAATCTAAACTCTCACGCATATTTGATTTAACAACGAACATGCATTCTCCCAAGTTTTTCTTTCTTTTCTGATATGAAAGTAGTTATTTTCATGTTTTGCTGATTTTTTTTAATGTTATATAACTTAATTCATAGAGAAAACAAAAAGAAAAAACCTTAATTATAATTTATATCTCTGTATCTAATCAACTAATTACTTTCAACAACCTTGATCTCCACAAAAAAACAGTTCAGACCAAGTCAAAGAACATTGTTACCCTTTGCTAACAAAGCTCACACACGACCCCTAGAACGTGCTCCTCAACCCTCTCCCTCTCCTTTGTTAACTGACTTCATTTTTCAACTTTAGGTCTCTTTTTAAGTCCAACGTGACCAACCCTACTATTATAAGAAGAACACTTTCACTCTTTGGCAGCAAGAAAGCACACACTACTCTAAAGAGAGCATCTTGAAATCCGAATATGGAAGGTTGAATTCATCTTCCAATTGCTATAATAGGGTAATGTATCTTTATGGATGTCAAAGCAAAGAACCTAACAAGGAAACAACTTAGGTATGCTAGGGTGCAGGGGTCCCATTAAATTATTGTACTTATTAGGTACAAGAAAGTGTTTTTGGCAATAAGAAAACAGATGTTACCTTCCGGGATGCTTCAACTTTCTCACTTTGAGCTACTGCATGAAGTCCTTGGACATGTCTTAGCTCAATTCTCAACTTTTCCAACTCAAGGTTCAATTTTGCCTGATAAAATAAATGGCCAAAAAGAAATTCATTTGCAGATTGGAGTTGTATCTATATAGAATTTGCTGAAGCAATAGCTATATGACAAGCAACATAAAGATTTTTATGAAGCATTGCATATTAATAAAACTTTCGATTGTGCACAACATATTTGTAGTTTTACATTTGCATGAAAAAAATGGTTCTAGTGGAAGATCAAATTTGTGTTGTTGGAGACTTGTCAAGTATAGGATAGAACAAAAATTAAATAAAAAAAAAGGAATGAACACTTTGCCATCCGATGTTAAATCATGTATACATATGTCTATGTTTTCCAATAGGGTACCATCACCTGATGTATGAGCTAGAAATCAGTACCATTTCATCAAGCCAGATGAAAAAAATTCCAATTACCTGCCTATTAGGTGATGGAACTGTAGTTGCTAGTGGCACATCCTTTATAGAATTTTGATCGTACATCCAAGATTCAGTATCAGAAATAAAGCTTTTGCAACTAGAGACTCGACTTAAGGCATGATCAATGTCTGAGTTTCTGGCAGAGCTAATAGCAGTATTTTCTCTCCCAAAATCTAGAGATTGGCCTCTAGAATGGCTAGCGTCACTTAAACTCGGATTTGTGCTTACAAGTGCACTATTTATACTTGAAAGAGCTTGAAATCGTTGTGTTGCTAGGGAAGACGAGTGTAAACCAGCTTATGATGAAACTGATGCAGATTCATTATACATCCAAAAATGATAATAATTATACTACACAGGGGATAGTCAATTTTGATGTTTTCATGATGCAACACAGGCTAGAATTTCTGAGAAGAGATAAACATATCTTTGAAACCAAGCACCTCATAGTGTTGCCTTTATTTGCAATGTAGGTGAGTAATATGAACATTAAATATCACAGTAGAACTGTAAAATATAGTGGCACAGTTTAAATATAGATGATTTCTTATTATATTTCCTTATTTCTAATAATCCAGATGGGGAGTCATTGGAAATTACGATTTGAAGAATAATGTGAATGTCTACCATTTACAGCAGAACATACGAGCAGAATTAAAGCTAAAAATAGGAAAAACAGTGAAAATTATAAAATATGACATCCAACTAATATTTTCCATGGTAAAATGGTTTAGAACAAGTTCAGAGCAAATTAACAAAGCTAAAAATTAAAGCAAAACAGTGAAAAGAAGATGAAAAATAAAAAAAATGAGGACTGAAGAGACTTACATATCGAGCGAGAGAAGTCGAGCAACTGTGTTGTCTTCGTTTGTTGCCTCCTCCACGAACCCCACATCGCTCTCAACGCACCAAGAAGCCCCTCGTCACCATTGTCGCCTCCTCCACGAAGCCCTCCTGACACAGCCACAACGAATTTGTCACGCAGCCCCTACAACCACAGAACGAACCGCCACCGCAGAATGCTTGTGCAAAGGACAGAGACGACGTCCGTGAACAAAACCTCGCAAATTTGGGGAATGTTGGTGACGGTTCGATGGCTCGAAGAAAGGGGAAAGCTGGTGAGGGCTTGATGTCTCGAAGAAAGGGGGAATGCTAGTGAGGGTTCAAAGAAAGAAAGGGAAACTTTTGGCTCGAAAAATGAAAGTTAGCATAGGGAAACCCAAGTCTGCTGGGGTTAATTACACCAGCACCTTACCGAGGGTCATATATCCTTCGGTAAGTTAATTCACCAAAGCCAATACTGACGACCCAAAGACCTTCGGAAAAAAGCCTTCGGTAATGAGCGCATTTCACCATGGCCTTCGGTAATCATCTATCTAACTGTCGGTAACGCACTTTTACCGAAGACCGAGAGGCCGTCTGTAAAAACCCTTCGGTAATACGCCAATTTCTTGTACAAATTTACTTTTAATGAATTTATTGGACAAAATTTCGTGCTTCCTCACCATCCTTCTTTAGGTAGTTATAACATGTAAACATTATGGCTTCTTATGTACTGTATCTAAAATTTAATTTGTTGCTCTAGTGGAAGCTAAAAATATTACTAGATTATTAGTATAAAAATATAGTTGAGGCCCTTTCTCACTTGACAATCAGATGCAAATGTACGAGAATATTCAAAAGAGTTTGTGAATGGGAATGATGTACAGGGCCGCTCAAATCATGGGAAGTTTGTTACTAGTCAAAAGGTTTTGGAACTGAGTAAAAAATTAATTAAGTTGATGGAGGAACACATTAATTAAGTGCTTAAACCTGTCATTAGTATGTTCCTTCCTAATGCTTGTGGTATTTTATATTTATGTGTTGAACAAAAGACACAAGCTCAGATCTGAGAATGTGATGTATTGGAGTTAAATCACAATCAATTCCTGCTTCTTATGGACCCATATAATTGACGAAACCTAAAAACAAAAAAAGGTGAATACGAAACTGACCCCTCAAAGTATCAGTGTTGGACTGTTGCTTCTCTAATCTAATCACTTTCACATCAACCCTTATACAATTCACTTAGAAAATTGTATCTTTCATCTCCCAAAAACACCCTAAGGTTTTTTTCTAGTTTTTGTTCATTTAACCACTTGCCAAACCTTTGATTACCTCTCATCATGCACCAAATAGTGTTATCTACAGGGAGGAGTGTGTGCTTGTTAATAGATAGTTGATTACAGCAAGATTAAATACTAAGCATGCATCTGGTGGTAACAACCATTTATAGTTTAAAATCTCATCATTAAAGGAAAATATATGACAGGGTTGAGCATTGTTATAACTCAACAAGACAACTGAGAAAATTTCATAACAGAACACAACTCTTATAACATCATTGCCACCCAAAATAGAACAATCCACTATATTAATTGTTAAAATCAACCGAACAAAACATATTCTATTCTAACGCAAATGAAAAGAAAAGAAACAAAACACAGTCAACACCATCACTGCACAAAACAATAATGACATGTTCTATAACAAATCATATTGCACAAACTAATTCAGAGCATACATTGAAAAAAGTCAGAACAAATTCTTCTTAGCTTTTATAGTTCATCAATCAAAATGACAACTTACCTCGACGGTAGCCCCTTCAATAGCCTCTAAAGCGGTAGTGGAAGACCTTGTCACGCAACGACACTCCCCTAGTTACGACGCCTCGTCGAATATCCTCCCTCGCGACAATGTTAGTCGTCGTCACGGACCTTGAACCCCGTCGTCATGCAACTAGAACCTCACCTACAATTGCCTCGCGACAATGGTAGCCTTCAACTCAACCACCCACCACCTTCCTCAGCTCAGGACACTGCAAAACCGCTACAGGAAAAAAGGTTCCACCACTGACGCGTAATCGAAAAGAGTAACAGGAAAAGAAAATGAGATGGAAGAATGGGAGACTTCACCTATAATGGAGGAGTGGGGAAGAAGCGTATCCCCATTGTGGTTAGGGTGGGAAGCAGTCTGCACAAGCCACTTCGGTAATACTCCGCCGGTAATAATTGTTTTTCCTGTAGTGTTTCACACTCTCAGGTTCCTATTATTGTGTTTATTAAACTTTTTTTGTAAATTTTTTATTTTTGTAAGTTGAATATATGTAATTATGTGTGATTGAATGTTTGAATTGATCATTTGAATGCTTATTAATTGTATGATTGTATGACTGAATTGATTGTATGATTGAATTGATTTGATATGTAAAATTGTATAATTGTAATTTTGTAATATTTAGGAATGGATCGAAATTTGATTAATTTACCACGCATTAGTGCTTTGTATAGGAGAGCTATGCTTTGTGGTTCTGCTCAATGCACAAGTTTCCTCCCAAACATCTCAAACAAGTAGTTGATTGGTAAGAACCTCAATGTTTGGACTTTCTTTGTTATATAAATGAATGCTAAAACCCTTTTTTTTATATATAGTTCTATTTCAACAAGTATGATGTTGGTTGGGAGATCAATTGCTAACAGTAAAAAGCTTGCATGGATTGCTCTCAAGGTTTGACATATGCTAAAGCCATACTTTCTTATAGTTATTTTGTTATAATGATATTCACTAACTATTTACAACTATGATGATATATTGAAGTGTAACAGACAGAAAAGGTCATATGAGTGCGGATACTATGTAATGTATTGGATGACCCACATCATTCGTGCCCATATCACAAGAGGCTGGGAAACGGTAATATTTAAATTTAGTGAATTTTGATTTTCACCAACATTAGGAATTCATATACACTAATTAATATCAATTGTCTTGTGCAGAGATTCAAAACTCCTACTCTAGTTCTTGAGAAGCCACTTACATTCCTGAGGAAAGCAATTGTAAAACATTTAGTTAGATTATATAATAGTTCATAGTTTGATATGTTGACTATTGTGTTGAATCTGTTGAATCTGTGTTGTTATGATATTGTTTGACATGCAAGTCTATTTTTGTGATAATGGATATCACAAAAATAGACCTGCTATTAAAAAAATTGCAGGAGAATAGGCCTCGGTTGTGGCAAAATCGAGGCCAAAGGTTACACGAAAATTAAAAAAAAAAACAGGGTTTTGGCTGCGGTTCAAGCAAGAACCGCTGTCATGTCCCCAGGTTATTACCTTGGTTCAACCGAGGTAATAACCCCTCCCTCCCCTTTTTTTCTCTTCTTTACTACTTCGGTTTCTAAAGAACCGAGGCAGTAGCCTTCAAGATATTACCGCGGTTAGAACCGCGGCCTAAAGTACCAGACCTTTTTCTCTCGCCTGTATATGTCGCGGTTCTAAAACTAAAGCTTATATTAAAAAACAACCGTTGTCATTTCCCTTCGCTGCATTAGTGGTGTGTCGCTATCCTTGTGAGTTTTCCCTTTTTTAGCAGCGAAAACAAACCTCTTGGTGGAGAAAACGAAGCTTGCTTCCCTCACTGTGTGAAGCAACCTTGTTTAGTCATCTCACCCGCGACCATCGTTGCTCATGCACCTTGGTCAACCAATAGTGGTAAGTTTGTCTTTCTTTCATTTTGCAAAGTCATCCTGCCATGACTCACTCTCGGTATTCCTGCGTTTTCTAGGCCATTGTATGGTGCATTAAAGTTGTAGAGATGCTTCACTCAAAGAGTTGCCTAATTACTAGGTGTCACTACAAGAAAAATGGACATTACCTACTAATATTTACATATGAATTTTGATCCATATGTAATACAGGTAGTTACATACAGACTCTACATACAAATATTAAAAAGAGAGTTATATACGGATTTTACATATAGATTTTATCTACCAATATTTTCGTATATAAAACTCATATGTAATGTTGGTGTGTTTAGGCGGGAATTTTACCTAAGGATATAATAAGTATGTAAGCATTTAAAATCCGTATGTAATCTAAAAAAGCTTATCTACCGACCCTACGTACGAATTTTTTAAATTAATTATTAAAAAATAAAAGTAAAAATAAGATTTAGATTGACTTTAAAACATTTTTTCTCCCGCTCCATCACCTACAAAATGAGAAACCCTAAAAGCCTTTGATTTTTCATTCTTCATTCTTCTTTCTTCTTCTTCACCCAAAGAAATAGAAACCTAAAAACCTTTCATTCTTCATTATTCCTTCTTCTTGCGATGCTTCATTGTCTTCATCTTCACTTGTTACTTCTCTTTGCGCAAGGACACAACTTTCCATAAGCTTCTATCTTCTTCATTATTCCTTCTTCTCGCGATGGTTCATTCTCTTCATCTTCACTTGTTACTTCTCTTTGTGCAGGGATACACAACTTTCCATAAGCTTCTCTCTTCTCTATTTTCAATCGCTCTCGAAATTCTCCAAAGACAACTCGATATACCCTTTCCCTTTTCTCTCATTTTTTGTTTTCAAGTATTGCTCAAGTTTTTTTTTCTACGGTAGCTACACCTTCAAGAGCATTGATATTCTCCACCGCGCCATGACCGACGCCCCCTTCTTCGAAGAAATCAACAAAACTTTTGTCATTATATCTTCATTGAAACTTTCTCAAAACAAGAATATATTCAATCAAATAAATAATTGCATATGCAACATACAATATATTCAAGCAAACAAATAATTATATGTTGATATTAAAAGAAAATTTTTAAGGAAGCTGCACGCACTAAGGCAGCCATGGCTAAGCTAGGAGATGGTCTCAATGAGACTCAAGGCCCCTGGAACGTACAAAATCAACAAAAATTGCATGAGGAATCGTGGTTGATGCAGCAAAGTGTCCTAAATGAGAAAAGCCAGCAGCTAGCATTAAAAGAAGAGCTGAGTTTGCTGCAGTGGAGAGCTGAGAAAGAGCAACTCAATACAGCCATGGAAACAATACAAAAAGAGGCTGAGGATGGAGAAACACCAAAAACAATAAGCCACTTCTTTCCCTTTCCCTAAATAGTAGTTATAGGTCTTTTATGATAATTTGCATGGTAATAGGTAGTATAGAGTATAATAAGATATAAAATATGTTGTTTTTCATAAAATTAAAAAGAATCAATTTTGATCTACGGTCAATTTGAACAATTTTGAGTAGCTTTGTAGTTTTAGTTTTCTTTTCCAGTTCTGTTCATGTACATTTTGTGTTCAATTGTGTTTAGTTTCATAGTGTTGGTTTGTACATATTTCTTGATTTTTCCCTGTTTGATCTGTACATACTTGTTGCTATATGTGGTGTAAATAATTGTGCATCTGTGCTGTTTAGGAACTTTTCTTACTCACACATTGACGACAATGTGCCTCTTAAGTGTGGGGGTGAGAAGGTATAATTTTAAATGTTGTTTTTGCTTTAATTTTCATCTGTTAGTATGTGCTTTTGTAGTTAAAATAGGAGTAAATTTTTTTTTCTGAGTTGATTGGAGTTTTGTTTCAGTTTCTAAATACTTAGTTCTAGCTTGTAATTACCCAGTTGTGATGATTGTATAATCTGTTTTAGGTTGTAGACTAGGCTTTATTTTAGAATTCATAGTTGCTTGTAGAATTTTTCTTTTACCCTTGATTCCGTTTGAGCTTCTTTAAAGTTGTGTTTCACGTTTTAGTAGTTATGCTTTAGTTTTCTTAATTTTTGTTTTAAGCAGTAGTAATTGTTTTTCGTTTTCATGTTCTATTTTAGTTTTTTTACATATGCATTTGGCTTTGGGTCTTCTTTTCATTAAGTGTCCCTTGATGATTCAATATTTTATTCACTTCAACTTATTTTAATGTGCTAGAATTAGTTGGGGAATTAATGCTTAACCGTCCGGTATTTTTCCCTGTTTTTTTTCCTATTGTGCTTAATTTGATCGGAATTCTTATTTTAACTATTTTGAATTATCTGAGCTATTATTTTTGCATTATTATTACGGAAATTTTGGATAACTTTTTGGGACATTTGAAAGCTAAATGGAGAAATGGCAATTGAGCTCAATGCATCTTAGCCATTTTATTTTCGCTGGCTGCCGCGTGAATGTTGTGTCCACTTGTGTGTCTTCGTTTGAGTTTCAATTCTTATTCGTTTTTCCCGCATTTTTTTGCATATTTTTTCGTCTGATGTCTATTTTAACATATAGTTTTTTACTTTGTTCAATTCATTCTGGTGCTGTTTCCCAGTATTTATTTTTACTCTCATATTTCAGTCCCAGTGATTACTGCTTGTTTGTGTCAACTTGTGTGTCCCTTTCGTTTGAGTTTCATTCTTATCCGGTTTCCATGCAATTTTTTGTCATAGTTTCGTATGGATGTTATTGTTCACGTATAGTTTTTATTTTTCAAATTCGTTCTGTGTTGTTCCCAGTAATTTTTTTTACTCCCCTATTGTCATTCCATGCTTGCTGTTTTGAGTGATTCTAATCTTTGCATTGTTTTGGCTTGTTGTTTAGTATTGTGGTGGCTGGAATTGTTCATTGGATGATGCTAAGACCTCCCAACCACTCTTAACCAAGTCCTTTAATTCTGAATTTTAAGAAGCAAAATGGAAGGGCCCACATAGAAACGAAGTGGTCCAGCCTTGGAGCTCCCGTCCAGCACACCACGCGGATGAAAACGCACAGGAAATTGGTGGTGCCTTTTGGAAGGGAGTGCACACTTTAATTGCTAGTCTCGGTCCAGCAAATTGGGGGTGTGTCCAGTATCAAGGGTGCACATCCAGCTTTTCACTTGAAGAAACACATCAAACGGCGCCATTTGAGAGAGGGTCGCACCTCCCCACAAAAGTTGTGCATAAAGAATGCGTATATGCTAGGAATTGGATTCCTAGGTCGGCTCTCAGGCCCAATTTTGGTTCAATCTCAGATCAAACACGTAATGGGGGAATTTGATGGTGTTTTTGTGCAGGAAAATGTAAATGTTGAAGTAGTAAATTAACAAACCGTAAAAATAAAACAGTAAGTAGTAAAAACCGAAATTAAACCTAAAAATTCGAAATCACAGTGCAAATAAAAATGCGGAACCGTAAATTGCGAGACGCCCTTACGGAATTAATTTTTTGAAAGTGAAATTATTTTAAAAATTCTAAATGCCATAACATGTTTGAGCCTCCCTGTATTTCTTCAAAAAAAAAAAAAAAAAAAATAAAACAAAGGAAATAGGTTTCTTCTTCAAACAAAAAAAAAAAACCGTGGCCTCTTCTCCAATCCTCTCCCCACGTAAACATACTACTTCTCCAGATAAACTAAATTTAAAATCAAGGTGCTAAAGTATTCCTATACCATCTTATCCCTTCACGTAAGAAAAGATCCAAAACCAAATTCTCTTCTCATTTAATTAAGTTGCTCAAAGAAAAACCAATCTCATGCAATAAGATGAACACTAAGTATGCGGAAATAAATTCTTCATTCAGCTGAGTAAAGAAACTTGAATTGCAAAGATAAGCCAATGCTAGTAAAATTTCAGTGATTGTGCTAATAAAATAACAGTACATTCCAGCAGCTCAAAAGAACATAGAACAACATTCAGCTACTATAAGAAGTGAAAACACGTTCATGGAATAGAACAAAATGAGTGAACTTCCCCTCTTTTCACACGTCCCTTCTCCATGGTGTCAGCTCAACTCTTCCCAGCTCACCGTACCCTCCATGCTCCTCAACGTACTGCTCCCCCTCTTCAAAGCAAAGAAAACAAAGAAAAAACAACTAGTTGGCGTCTGGATGCCTCTCCACACGTCTAACTCCTTCAGTTTTTTTTTTAAACCCTCATGTGCCATCTGTCCAGCCCTTACGTGTGTTGTTGGACTTGCTTCTCCACCGTGCACACCCCAAGCTTGCTGCTCTAGATTAATCTGTCCGTGGGCCCCTTGTGCCAAGCTGCTGGACTGCTGCTTCTTGTTGTTGTGTTGGGCCGGGAGTTTTCTGAAGATTGAAGTTTTACATCTGGAAGCAGCTGCCACGTCCACGGTATCAGGAGCGCAGCTGTGCACTCTCAAACACCACGGTCCCAAATTCAAGCAGGTCCAGCCGTTCTGTAAGACTGGTGCTTGAGGGTTGGGGGTGCATCCATCACAGATCCAGCCGGCAACCTAGATGGACAAATCATGTAGCGTCATCCAGAGAGAAGCTCCAGCCGCCACACTAGAAAGAGGGAACCACCGAGAGTAAGTAGGGGAGGAGTTTGAGAAAGAAAAAGCCACGCACATGGAGGGGTACGGCTAGAAGGAGAGAAGCACGCTGGAATGGCTGGAATGCTGCACGCTCATTTCATTCGATATACGAAGAAGTGAAGGTGCTGATTCACTTTTCTTTTTGTAAGCACACTTTTCCTGTCACTTTGAAGAAAGAGTAGTTGGCAACATCAGGAGGGAGTAGCCCCCGAGGGTTTTTTCGGTTCTTGTATTTATGCTTGGATTAGAATGAAATTTTTATTTCCAATTTTTTGAAATACCAAAAGCCTTGACCGGTTTTGAAGTTGTTTTTTGCTATGAAATCATCATTCGCGTTTTTCAATGTTCCTCATTAACTAATCCATTATCTAATCCATTCCTTACTATTCATGTGTCCTTTTATTTTATACTTTTCACGTGATGGAGTGTCTTGAAAGAAGACAACCTAGCACTTCTTCAGTTATTAGCTTTTAGGATGCATTTTATTTTCTTTATGAAGAAATGCACTCACGTGCAGCTGCCATGTGGGAGAAGTTTTTAGTTTATTTAATTTGCTGCCACTCATTTTTTGATTCCTTAAGTGTTCACGTTTTTTTTTTCAATCTAGAAGTAAGGTGGTGTCCACGTCATGTGAAACATGGTGGTTGATGAGACAACACTTGAAGGATTAGAAAGTTTTTATTTTTTTACGTCTTCAGCCTTTACTTTTATGGTGTGCCTTACACATTCATTTCAATTGTTTCCGTTCTTCGATGTTGCATTTAAATTGTTTAGCTCAATGTTGCACTTTAATTTGGTTAAAGCGATTTCATTTTGACGTTCTCCTCCTATTTTTCGTGGTTTTGGATATTTTATTTACAATGTTAGCTTAAGTGACTAACCATTTTAATTATGTGTTTATACTGTGTTTACATCCGTGTTTATGTTCGTGTTTTATTTAGTTCCCTTGCACTCCAAAAAAAAAAAATATTCACACCACCCCCCACCCCCACTAGTGTTTTGACCTAAGCTCGACCCACATTTGTCCTTGTGAGACGACCTAGGAGTCACTTCCTAGCACTATACTGCATTCTTTTATGCATAACTTTTGTGGGAGGTGCGAACCTCTCATCAAAATGGCGCCGTTGCCGGGGACCAATGGTTCGGTCTTAGGTTTTTGTTGTGTTTGTGTGTGTTGTGTTTTGTCTTGTTTTGTGATGTTATGTTATGTGATTGTTCGTTTGTGTGTGCGTGTTGCCGTATAAATGTGTTGTGTTTTATTTGTTTCGTTGATTTTTAGTATTCCTCTTTTTCCAATTCCTACCTATTTTGATTTCGTGAACACTGCTTGTTTTGCTAGTTCCTCTGATTATGATTCTCCTTGCATGTTAACTACTTTAACTCTGAATTGTACTTCATATTCTGCTGATTTCTATGTTGAGCCCACTACGACTCATCCTCTCATTTCTGAGATTGCTCTTTGTGAGCCGGTTTCACTAAGGAGGATGATCTTCATTGCGATCTCACCCCTGACTGATACTTTGCTTGCTAATTTTCAGGGTTTTGTGCAGGAGGAATGCCACACAGACATTTGGAGGAGCCCACATCCATGTGGGCTTCATGAAGCCTCCAGATTCCCTCTTGATTACATTTTCTTGAGCGCATTTCCGCATTCATACAAGAGCAGCTAGGATTGAAAGACTCTCTTCCTCTGAGATCCGTTATCGATTGGGGATATCTTGAGCATCAGTTTCTGAGCAAATTTTCCCTTGTGCAATATGCTTTCAGCAACGGTCTTGGATGGAATGACCCTACTTTTGGGATGGTATCTGCTCCAACACAGCATCAATATCAAGAACCACCTTCCAGATACTTTCAATGCCTCCCCAGTCCGCATATCCAGAGTCAACATTATGATGCTCCTCTGCTCCTGCCCAAATAGCTCCTCAGCCTTCTATTTCTGAGCCTACATTGCAGGAGTTGTTGGAGCAGATGACCATGCAGAACCTTCAGTTTCGGCAAGAGAACATGCAGTTCCACACGAAATTGAGCTGCCATCAGAGAAGACTGATCAGATAGGGCAGATGGCCACTTAACTCACTGAGGAACAGTCTCAAGATTCAGAGTTACCATTTCAGACTGTTCAGATTCCATATGATGATGATAGTGGCATCAACATAGAAGATGGGGAGAAGAGTCTGAGCTTACTACTACTACTTCTCGACAATACTTTCCCCACCTTCAGATGGCCCACTTCTTCACCTGAGGGACGAGAAAGTTTTGAGGACCAGGCATATATGAGCAACATTTTTTGAGAAAGGTATACCATCATCAGTTCCATCCACCATCTTCTCAATCTTCAGGGAAGTGGAGGTAAGCTACCTCGTATGATTATGTCAGGAATGATTATATTGGGGGGAAAAAAACATTTTATTATGTTTTTGTTGAGAGGTATGCTGATGATTATTTGGTTGTTTGAAGCTGATTTTAATTTTCCCCCTCTAGCATATTAGAACCAATTTTTGCTGTCGCTCCGAATGTTTTTATTCTCCATGCATTGAACTGATCTGAGACTGTAGTTTATAGGCTTGTGATTTGAATTGATTCATGTTCCGAGGATGTCATCCTGAGGGTTCAGTCTGATAAATTGGGATTAGGGGTGTTATACCGTCTGAACCTTCCATTTTCTTTGGAGCCACATTGCCACTAACCATGTTGCAGGAGGTACACAGAATTTGATAGACCAAACCCCCATTGGAAAATAAGGTGCTAACACTTGACAAAAGCCTTAGATCAGTAGGCACCAGCTAACCTGCGCATCAAAATCTATCTTTGCTTCTTAGATCCAGCTGTGGATGATAGTCTCCCCTCCCTGCTAGATCATCTGGAGGATGAAGCAATCCTTCCTCAAATTTCCTTGCTGGCATCTTGTGGTGAAAGACATCTCCCTGATAGGTCCAAAATGGCAACTGCCACCATTGACCAGGGGAGTTTTCTTTCTCTCTTCTTCTCTCTTCTTCCCCCCTTTCCGTACTTTTATTGCACTTGTCTGATTTGTTCACTGTCGATTTCTGATCTTATTGTTGTGACACATTGAGGACACGGTGTAGTTTTAAGTGTGGCCTATTGGGGAGATTTTTATTTTTTCCTTTGTTAGTTTTGTTTCTTGTTAACATTTTTTCTTTTCTAGGTTATTTTTGGTCGTGTCTTGTGTCATTTTTACATGTTTCTTTTGATTGCTGGAACATTTTGATTAGGTGTAGATGTGTCTTTCATTTCATTTATACTCTGATTTGTTTGGAAATCCTTGCTTTTCTTCCTTTCCTCCCTTTCTCTGCTTTGTGAAGATGATTAGATGTTTGAGATGGTTTTATTTATTGTGACATAAATTACCCTGTTGTGAGTTTGGCCACTTTATGTTTCTTTCTGTGTGTGATATGTCTCTTGACTGCTTTGCACATATGCCTTGGCTTGACTCTGTTGATAATTCTTGATTGATAGCATGTTTGGAAGTGATAACGGCAATTTTGTTCTTGAGCCTCTCTAGCCAAATAAGCTTTACCTGTTTTTGATCCTTTGATATCCCTTTTGTGCCTATACTTTCCCCCCCATTTCTTTGTTTTGAAGCTACATACACTAGCCCTCAGTGAAAAACAATAGATTTACACTTATTTTTTTTTTTTTTTTATTACCTTTTATTTTTTTTTTTTACCTACTTTTTTTTTTACATTTTTTTTTACAACTTTTTTTTTTTTACCCTTTTTTTTTTTTTATTTTTTTTCTTTTTTTTTTACCGCCTTTTACTCACTCTTTATTTTATTATTTTTATTTTTTTTTTTTTTTTTTTTTTTTTTTTTTTTATTTTTTTTTTTTTTTTTTTTCCTTTTACTCTTTTTACTACCCTTTTTTACTGTTACTGTTTTTTTTACCGACTTTTACCCTTACTTCCCACTTTTTTTTTTTCTTTTTTTTTACTATTTAACCCTAACCTTTTTTTTTTTACGCTTACCCATTATTATTGTTTTGTTATTTTTACCACTTTTTAACTTACTTACCTTTTACTTTACTTTTTTTTACTTATTTACTTTACACTTAACTACTTACTTATTTTTTTTATTACACTTTACCTTTTTTTGTTTTTTACTTTTTTTTACTTTTTTTTTATTTTTTATACTTTTTTACCCTTACACTCTTTTTTTTTTTTTCCTTTTTTTACTTTTTTTTATTTACTACTTTTTTTTATTTTACCATTTTTTTTTTTTTTTACTTTTTTTTTTTCCCCTTATTTTTTTACCTTATTTTTTTTTTTTTTTTTTTTTAACTACCTTTTTTTTTTTTTTTTATTTTTTTAACCGAACTTTTTTTTTTTTTTTTTTTTTTTTTTTACCTTTTTTTTTTATTCGCTTTCACTGCCTTTTTTTTTTTTTTTTACCTTTATTTTTACTTTTTTCCCCCGTTACGCTTACCTTACTTTTTACCTTACTTTACTACTTTTTACCTACCTTAACCTTCTGGAATTTTGGAGCTTTGGAAGTGTTTTTGGGAACAATGTGGTCTCCTTGTTCCTTGGGAATTTATGATTGGCTATTTGGTTCCCTTCTTGTTTTCTTTTGGTAAATTATATGTGTATCTGTCTTTAAACAGTTTGTTTTGCAAGAGAGAAAAAGAAAAGAGACATGGGGGGGGGGGGGGGGGGGGGGTGGGATGAAAAACCCAGACGAGGCGCCAACTCTAAAAAAACAATGTGAAAAATTGTGATAATGGAGTCCTCGAAGCGGATGGCATTAACGGTCCCGTGGGTGTGTTTGCATGTATTTACACTTGTTCCTCCATTGCTTCCCTTATTGTTCCTTATGGGTTTTAGCTTCTTTCCAATATATCTCCTTGGTCCTGGGCCCATTACACCATGAAGACCTTTAATTTTAACATGCGGACTGTGCTTGAGTTTTGATATTAGAGGTTGCCAAGTCTGTTTGTGATTTGCTTTTTTGAGTGCATTTGATTGATCATGGATTTCCCTTAAACACTTGAGAGAAACACTGATAGTGCCTCTTTGAGGTTTTGTTACTTTTGATTCCACCTCTTGAGCTGATTTATCATTTTGCCTGTCTTGAATTGTTGATGATTCATGAGTATCTGCTTTCTCCTGATTCTCTGTGTTGGAATTTCTACTTCTTTTTCTCCGTCAGATTTTCTGAGGACTGTGTCAATTCGTTTCTGTCTTGTTAGTCTTGTTTTTCTGTATTCCCTGAGTCTGTGTCACCTTTCCTAAAGTCCTTTGAACTATTCCTTATCTGCGTCTTGAATTTTGCCCCAGGAGTGCAAAAGAACTAAGTGTGGTCTATTTTGATGATCAATATTTTTATCACTTCATTAGTTTAATGTGCTAGAATTAAGTTTTGGGGCTATGCTTAACTCCGGATTTTCCTGTTTGTTCCTAATTGTGCTTAATTTGATTGGAAAATTCTTATTTTTAACTATTTTGAATTATCTGAGCTTATTATTTTGCATTATTAATTACGGGAAAATTTTTTGGATAACTTTTTTGGGACATTTGAAAAGCTAAATGAGAAATGGCAATTTAGCAATGATCTTAGCCATTTTTATTTTTCGCTGGCTGCTCGCGTGAATGTTTTCAACTTGTGTGTCTTTCGTTTGAGTTCAATTCTTATTCGTTTTCCATCAATTTTTTTTTGCATAGTTTCGTCTGGATGTCTATTTTAACATATAGTTTTTTTTACTTTGTTCAAATCTTCTGTGCTGTTCCAGGTATTTATTGTACGCTCATATGTCAGTCCAGTGATTACTGCTGTTTGTGTCAACTGTGTGTCTTCGTTTGAGTTTCATTCTTATCCGTTTTCATGCAATTTTTTTTTTTCATAGTTTCGTCTGGATGTTTATTTTAAACATATAGTTTTTTACTTTGGTTCAAGTTCATTCTGTGCTGTTCCCAGTATTTATTTTCCTCATAATGTCAGTCCAGTGATTGCTGCTGTTTGTGTCAACTTGTGTTCTTCGTTGAGTTCAATCTTATCCGTTTTTCCATGCAATTTTTTTTCATAGTTTCGTATGGATGTCCTAGTTTAACCGTATAGTTTTACTTTGTTCAAAATTTCGTTCTGTCTTGTTCCCATTATTTTTATTTCTCTCTCATATTGTCAGTCCAGTGGCGTACTGTTTGAGTGTAGTTTCTCATTCTGTTTGCATTGTTTTGCTTGCTGTTGAGTAATTGTGGTGGCTGGAATTGATATTTGGACAGTGCTAAAAACCTCCCAACACCTTAAACAAGGCATACCAACAACTTGGCTTTATTGAATAGCAAAGAAAACAAAAAAGAGCAAACACATGCACACAGGCCCACATTGAAGCACACGACACACACATTTAGGGAGGTTGCATCGGCAATTGGCCGCAAGAGGGTTGTGGTCATCCATCAATTTGTTGGCACGGTCCAGCTTCACGCGGGAATAGACATCCACGTTTTGACTGGGCCGCACGTGAAGGAACTTTGACGTCCAGCATGGGCAAGCGGAGCCCATGATGGTTGAAGAGAAGGGCTTGGATGCACACGGAGCAACGCTCATGGAGGAGGCCTGCAGTTTTGAGAAGCCATTACGGGTGGTACTAGAGCATCTTTTCTAGCACAGCCACCGTAAGAAGGGGTGAGTCCAGCAAAGGTGGGGCTTCCATTGCGGAGACTGGAAGCAGGGGGTTGTCCAAAAGAATAGCACAACACCTTTGGTCTAGCAGCACATCCAGGGGTGTTCAAATGAAGAAGCAGCTTCAAGCATCCAAGCAAAGGGTTCCAACCATGGAAAGAAGAGCAACCCACGGGATGTAGTTCTGGAAGTTTAGAGAAAAGGAGATTGGAGATGGCCAGCTGCAGCCACCAGGGGGGAAGGGATAGAGCGTGAGAAAAGAAAGCAATGAGGGTTACGGTTGAGTTTCTTCTCTACTTTTAAATTGAGCCTGGAAGGTAGCACCGACAGTGAGAGCAAGATGATAGTGATTTATTTGAGAGCACAGAAGTTTATTCCTGCAGCTCTCTGTTCTTTCTTTCCCCTTGTTCCCTCTTTTCATCAGCTCAGTTTTATTCCAGAAGAAAAATGATGTTCTCTTTCATTTAGACAACATGGACAAATGCTTTAATTTTGGATTCCCCAGTGCGGTGATTTTATGTTGCCTTTCAATCATGGATGGTCAGGCCGCCACTGGGGGCTTTTTGTTTTGAATGTTTGAAATTTTTGCATCAACGATAGCTCTGGCTCTATGTAAGAACATTTTTGTTTTTTTTTTAGTTTTTTTTTTTTATTGAATGAAGAATTGGCAGCACGCTGTTTATTGTGGATTTGGATGCAAACTTGAGAATACCTTTTCTTTTCTTTTCTTTTAGTATTTGAAGTAATTTTTCATTCACCTGTTAAGAAAAGCAAGCATTGATTTAATTAGGAGGGCACACGGGCTTTCAGTGGATTTTGAAAACGCTGGCATCCAAT
>NW_025916313.1:0-15421 GCF_018835915.1 Vigna umbellata
TATATATAAAGTGTTTATTGATGATAAGTAGGGATGTCAAAAAATGAATTTGAATCTGTAAGCCAACTTGATTTATTACCGTGTTTAAGTTGGATGGGATTAGAAAAATTTCAAATATTTTAGTTTAGATTGAATTGACTTAGGTAATCCAAAGGTTAAATTTCTTCAATCAAGCTGGCTTGAGGATGGATTGACCATTAATCCGCCACAAACAAGACTTTATTAGTTTGTTCTTATTTTTGTAATTTTTTTATTATAATTATTTAATATTTTTAATTATATAAATTTATAATTTGATCTTTTTAAATATTAGTATATTATTCAATAATATTTATATTGTTAATTTAGATGTTTAATTTATTTTTTGTTAAGTTATATTTAATTTTTTGATTTTTAATTTTGAACTGGGTTACAAAATTTCTAAATCTTAAAAAAGTAAGTTAAGTTTTTTTTAACACAATATATGATAAGTGTAACATCCCAAAATACAGTAATAACCATAAATTAGAATTAATTACATTGCATAATCAAACAGTGCAATGTCTTTACACTAAACACAACGTTCATAAACCAAACGGACATTAAGTACAGAGTTGATTACAATAAGATCGAATAATAAGAGAAGATAGGAACGAACAGTATACAAAACTTCAATACCGAACGACCATTACAAAATACTAAAGTTATAAAATCAGCTGGACGACCTAAGGCTCAGCCTTAACTTCAACATCCACCAAGTTCTCCTCTTCAATAACGTCCTCCAACAAAGCCTCGCCTTCTGCTCACATCCACACGGATGATCATTGCAATGACAGGACGTACGTACAGGGACGAGACAACACAAGGAAAAACACAGGGTAAGCTTATGTAATTTAATTCCTACATCAACATTTAAATCAAACATTCCAATCACACAAGAATATTTCAACATATAAAATCATACTAAAACTCTCATTAGACAGACCGTCCGGACTGTATGAATCTGTGTAGCTACAGGCGTTCTTGCACCCGGGTGATGTAGTAACTGGAATAAACACAACAGCTGCCACACAAGGTTAGCCCTATCCAAAGTACCCCTAAGGACTAGGACCTCCTGCCGTTCCCACACATGACCTACCCTCCTCTACGTGAGGACGAGTACTCACGGAACATCAGGATGAACAGCCAGCATTAGCATGCCCACAGTCATACTTTACAAATTTCCATATTCATCCATACATGAGTCGTTCCTCCCTGGAATGCTCGTTCAAAATCCACAATCATTATTTCATCTCATATACTGTTCGTTCATTATCATTCTTCACTTTAACCTCATTTTCGTCTTTCATTACAATTACATAATATAACGAGCGTTCAGCCCTCTTCATAACGAGGACGAACGTGAAAAACGAGGTCGAGAACTCCTCGTTTCAGAACCGAATAAAACCGACACATCAGATTTACTGAACGTCATTTTCTACTCGAATCAGTTGAATGAACTGACTCTAGGAAGATCAAATCATTACTCAAAGAATAATTTAAGTAGGAAGGCTCTAGGCCGAATCCAAAATAGATAAAGGCACCTCAAGACGATTAGATGACCATACCGAGAATAATTTAATTATAGAAGCCGACTGCCAGTCAATGACCGAACACGGTAAACAGATTTACTAAAATTTGGACGAACGCTATTTCCACCCGTTTGGTAATTTAATACTAGGACGAGAGTTCGGTATAAGACCGAGCGCCACTCAATACGTACGCTTTTGGGTCGAGAACCATCGCTGATTTGAACTCATAATTATAAATAGAAATAAGGTTATTATAGGATGGTGAAGGTAGAATTCAGAATGACTAAGTATCCAATTATGTTTACAAGCTTCTCAATTCCTCACACAACACTCAGGATATCTACGTTTGGCCGAACGCTCAAACGTAGCANCTTCATAACGAGGACGAACGTGAAAAACGAGGTCGAGAACTCCTCGTTTCAGAACCGAATAAAACCGACACATCAGATTTACTGAACGTCATTTTCTACTCGAATCAGTTGAATGAACTGACTCTAGGAAGATCAAATCATTACTCAAAGAATAATTTAAGTAGGAAGGCTCTAGGCCGAATCCAAAATAGATAAAGGCACCTCAAGACGATTAGATGACCATACCGAGAATAATTTAATTATAGAAGCCGACTGCCAGTCAATGACCGAACACGGTACACGGATTTACTGAAATTTGGACGAACGCTATTTCCACCCGTTTGGTAATTTAATACTAGGACGAGCGTTCGGTATAAGACCGAGCGCCACTCAATACGTACGCTTTTGGGTCGAGACCCATCGCTGATTTGAACTCATAATTATAAATAGAAATAAGGTTATTATAGGATGGTGAAGGTAGAATTCAGAATGACTAAGTATCCAATTATGTTTACAAGCTTCTCAATTCCTCACACAACACTCAGGATATCTACGTTTGGCCGAACGCTCAAACGTAGCACTAATAAAAGAGGGCGTTCATCCTCAACTAGAATTCTTTCCAAATGAAAGAATTCAATTTCAAAGAAGTTTGGTAACAACACCGAGCGGTCAAGGACCGTTCAATGACGAACGTTCATTATCATAGGAAATTCATATTCAAAATTTCATTTACATTAAACTCATTTCTCAGTATAAACTTTCATACTTTCAAATACTCATAACATAGTACATTTCATATTTCTCATACATCAACTCATAATCATAATCATATACCAAAAATCAAATAACATAAAGTCATGCTTCATACCACTCACAGAACGTACATGCAGCACAACACAAACATACGAATTAAATTGAATAAGCTTCCCTTACCTGGATTAGTGGTGAACGTTCTAAGAGTATAATTTTGGTTGTTCGTCTACAACTTTCTATCCCAACGATTTCTTAATTCTTCCAACTAAGTCTAACCAAAAATATAAAGAAGAATTTAGATGGTACCCCTGCATGCAACCAAAACTTGGTTTTGCATGTAACCCAAGAACGAATGATTAGAGACGAGAACTTACCAGCTTCAGATTCTGAAACTGTTCGGTCCAAATTGAAGCTCACGACTCAGGGAACGCTCCTACGGTTTCTGAATGTTGATCGGAGAAGAGAGTAGTGAGTTACAGTAGAGAGAAGAAGGAAGCTTTCTAGAGAGAAGGATGAGAAAATGAGAATCAGTTTTCAGGAGGAAGAAGGGTGCATGCAGAGAGTGGGAAGAAGGTTTTCAGAAAAATCATTTTTCTTCCCAAGGTAAAACGGACGCACTCTCTCATACGGACACCTATCTTCCACTACTGATTTTCGAACATTCCATACTTGACACCTGGCGTCAATGTGCAGAGTTTGGGAGTGCGTTTTAAATGGTCTGAGCAGGGTTTTGGGTGCATTAAATAAGATTTGACAGGTGGATTTTTGGGTTAAATTTTCAAGGTCTTACAATAAGCCATGTGACTTAGATAGACTCTTTAACACCATAACAAGAAAAAAAATAATAGAGTGAAAAAAATAGAAATAAATAATATAAATAAATCATGCCTTTTCTTTAAGATACATCATGCTTAGAGGCTGATGAAGTATATCATACATTATTTACCTTGTGCAAAACCCATTATTAAATATTTCTATAACTCCACAACCTTCTTAGTTGTAAAGGCGACTCTCCCAAACGTATATTATAACAAAATACATTCGTGGAAAAGAAAAAAAAAATAAAACTTAAAGAAACCTTCAAATTTAAAAATAAAAAACATTAATCAGATAATTTTACGTATAACGATTTATAAATAGAAACAATCGTATATATCTTGTTTTTCAGGGTGGAAAGTTGATATTTATCGAAACACCACCAGATAGAGTATCGTTATCCATGTCTGTATGCATGGAGTAACTAACTGCTTCTCTCAAATGTTGCTTCCTGCAACTCACTTCAACTTCCGCTCCTTTCCTTCTTCTTCTTCTTCATTATCATCACTGCACATTTTCCCTCTGCCATTCCCCAAACCCAAACTCAAATTCCTCATTCGTTGCTCCGACACCGAAGCCGAAACCCTCCCCGAATCTGCCATTCAGCGAATAGCCGACAAGCTCCGCAGCCTTGGCATCGACGACCAGTCCTCCACTTCTCTTCCCGCTCCAGCCTCTGGCGCCGGCGAGATCTTCGTACCGCTTCCGCAGCACCTGCCGAAGCGGCGCGTGGGGCACACGATCGACCCGAGCTGGGCGAAGCAGGAGGAGCGGGTGCCGACGCTTGCGGAGCTGAGCCTGTCGAATGCCGAGATAAAGCGGCTGACGACGGCGGGATTGAGGATGAAGCAGAAGCTGCGGGTGGGGAAGGCGGGGATTACGGAAGGGATCGTGAACGGGATTCATGAACGGTGGAGGAATTCAGAGGTCGTGAGAATCGCGTGCGATGATCTCTCTAGGTTTAACATGAAAAGGACTCATGACTTGTTGGAGGTATGTAAACAAAGCAAAACAAAAACCCCATTGTTTCTGTTATTTCTTCTAAATTGCTAGCATTTTAAAATGTAACCCTACAGTATGTTCAAAACAGTGTGTTAGGGAGTATTCTGCTAGCATTTTTTCCTATTGTTTGTGGCCTGTGGAAATAACACGAGTTTGGAGTTGAAAGCCCTGGACATGTCACTCAGAATTAAGAATCGTAGTAGCTAGAATTTTGAATTTATTTGGATAAGTTTTTCCAGAAACACTTGCAGGAGAACAAAATAGTAGCTGGATTGTTTTCTTTGTTTTGGTAAATTTCAATCTTGCTTCTTCTATCTTTTTAGCATTTTAATGTGTTTTTATCTAGTTGTACGTGTAACACAAGATTTCAGAAACCAAACATACACTTATGCACCTTGGCTTCAGTTCGGGAAAAACTAGGCGAGATCCATCAAAGTTAAATGCTCAAGTTGATTTTTAGACACTTAATTCACTTTAATTTCTTAATTCAATCTCTTATTAAGCGTTTCTAAACAAGTTTATCCCAAAAAACCTTTTATTAGAATGCCCTTCTTAGATGCATGAGATTTTTTTCCCAACTATCACGGATGCTAATAAAATTTCTCAGCGAGCACACCGATTTCTGACATTTGCAAAAGTAATCGTTGCTATTACTGTAAATAAAAAAAACAGTGTGCTCTGTGAGAAATTTTTATTGGCAGGTGTGCTAGTTGGGAAAACAAATCCATATATGACTTGTCTGATATGATAAAATTATTGGCTTTTTATAATATGAGGAGTGCTAACAACTTATATTGTTTTCAAAGTCATGAATTATTGTTGGTGATTTCTGTTGGTTGACTTTGACAGGGTAAGTTTTTCTAATAATGACAGGTCAATAGCTAGTTCCAAAGGGGGTTGGAAATCCAATTCTTGCTATTTGCAATCAAATCTGTGTATAACTCCTCTTCTTCTTTTCTTCTGGTAGAAAGTTAACAATTAATACACGAATACTTCAAAATTGGTGATATAGTCGTATTGTATCAGGATGAATAAGTAGGGAATTTAACTAAGTGATCAACAAAAGCTTCAAAAGAAATCGATAAGAACTTCAAAGTTTAAGATGTGGTTGTATTGCACCCAATTCATGTACCTGCGCAATACTAAGAAGTTCCGTTCAACCATCAGGAAATGCAGGAAATATTGTGTGGTTCAAAGCTCACCCTTAAATTCTACTAAGCGAGTTTTCTGCCCCTGTGCAATAAATTATATTTACATTACTTTGCATGGTTTGCTAAGTTCAGAGTTTCATACCTACGACTGGATTTGTTTAATTTTCCATTATCAATTGATATGATTTAATCTATGACTGTTATGAGAATGCCATTGTATTTTCATGTTGTCATGATGTGTTTTCAGTGAACTCTTAAAATAGCAAAAACATGATTTTGGTTTTTTTCCCTGATCCTGTTTTCTTTGCAAATTCTTGAAATGAAGAGATAAAGTGAAAATATGTCATTTATAATTATTAGTGAAAACTTATGAAATTAAAATTGAAATAGAAAATAAACCTAACCTTACCATGGTCTGCAACCATGTGAGGTTTTCTTCAATAAACCTATGGCTGGAGGGGCTATCTACATTTTATCCTTTTATTTACTTCAACGTGATTTCAGTGCCCCTTGTGTAATTATGTGATGATTGTCGCTGTCAGAGAAAAACTGGAGGCCTTGTTGTTTGGAGATCTGGAAGTAAGATAATATTATACAGAGGGCCTGATTATAAGTACCCTTACTTCCTATCTGATAAAGTTTTGAGAGATGACCACAGTGATGATGCTTTGCAACATATGAATGAGAATGATAAAAGTATGGATAAAAGAGAGAGCCACTTGTCTGAAAACAATTCAGTGACATACACTGGGCAAAGCTTAAATGCCCAAACGGCTAAACCAGCTTTGATACAAGGTGTTGGGACTCCCAAAAAAGTAAGATTTCAACTGCCAGGTGAGGCGGAGCTTGCTAAAGATGCAGACTACTTGCTAGCAGGGATTGGGCCACGCTTTTTTGATTGGTGGGGGTATGATCCTCTGCCTGTTGATGCTGATCTTCTACCAGCTGTTATTCCTGGATATAGGAAGCCTTTTCGCCTTCTTCCATACGGTGTGAAGCCAAAACTGACAGATGATGAAATGACCAAAATGAGGAGGCTTGGCAAACATTTACCGTGCCATTTTGCATTAGGTGAGGTTCTCTTACTTATTCTTATATGACCAAAATTAGATGTAATTGTTTTCTTGTTCTTTTGTTTCACAGGTAGAAACAGGAAACTCCAAGGATTGGCTGTTGCAATTATTAAGATTTGGGAAAGATGTGAGATTGTCAAAGTTGCTATAAAGAGAGGTGTGGAGAATACTGATGGTGAGGTAATGGCTGAAGAGATAAAGGTCAGTTTTTTTTTCTGATATTTTTCAAATTTATGACATTTGGCACTTATGATTTAAATATCATGCTAAAGTGTATAACCTGTTTTATGTATTGCTGTCAACCACTATCATTCATTGATACCATAGTGTAAATTGTTTCAGGTGATGATTAGCATGTATAATTTCACTCTGGATGGTAATTAAATTTGCATATTTGCTGTCATTTTTATTTTCATTCTACTTCTCATACATGAAAGTTTAGGACAAATGTGGATGCCAGATATTTTTGTATTACATCAAATTGTATCGCATGTTTCCAATCAACCTGTAGGTAAAATTTCGTAGTGCCTGAAAAGAAATTTATAGAATTGTATATGCTCTGAATGGATTGTGTGTCTAATGTAGACCACATAGCATGTATTTATAGGCATAATACATAATCAATTATAATAAATACACCTAATAATTAGGAATCAATCATCCTAATTTCTTAGATTATGCGGAGCCTAATTCCCTAGAAATATGTAACAACTGATTTTATTTTAACACTCTCCCTCAAGCCAGAGCATATATGTCATATGTACCAAGCTTGTTATAAATGTACTCAATCGCACCACTAGGGTGTGAAGTAGCCTGGTTGGAGCACTCTGTTGGGTTGGAGCAGGTCGACCAGGTTGAAGCGATGAAGCACAGTGGTCGTTGAAGGAAGTCGGTCTCAATCATTATGGTCACCATAGGAAAAGGATGCTTGGTGACAGAGAAAAGGGGCACACAGTTATGGTAGGTAGAGGCAGTGGACAGTGGACAATAGTGAAAGACAGAGAATTGATATTAGGACAACAAAACTGAGGTATTCAGACACAAGTGTTGAAAGACAAAAATTTTATGGCTGCTGGCAGGCAACAAAGACAATGGTGGAAGAAACTTAGAGATCCTGCTCCTATACCATATAGAATTGTATATGTTATGAATGAATTGTGTCTCTAATGTAGACCATACAGCATGTATTTATAGCTGTATTTATAGCATACTACATAATCAATTATAATAAATACACCTAATAATTAAGAATCAATCATCATAATTTCTCATATTATGTGGAGCCTAATTCCCTAGAAATATGTAATAGCTGATTTTATTGTAACAAGATTCATAATTGTTGTTACGTCAGCTTACAAGTTTGAAATGACAATTAGACAGTTTGTTTTAAAAAACTGTTTATTCACTCTCTCTTTTCCTTCTATAGATTTTTCTTCATTGAGGTTATTAGTCATACTTTGGTGGAAAACATCTAGCATACTACGTTTAGAGTGCTCTGATTGATGATTTGAGTCAAAATGGAATAATCAAAAGATCAAGAGATGTCTTTAGTACAATCTGTCAGAATGTAACTAATGATTAAAATTCAGGTTTTAGAACTAAGCTGAACCCAATACCACACAAAGAACACCAACAACAAGCCAAGTTTGGCTTAAAGTCGGCTTCTTAATAAATCTAATAATAAAATTCTTATCAATTTTGTCTGTCTTGAGAACAGGAATGGCAGCCCTGGAATCATGTCTAAAACTCATGTAATTTGCCTTTTGCTTTATCTTATTTTTCAACTTTTGTCCCAAGAGATGTACATAAGAACTCAAAGATCCACTCAGTTTTATATTGATTGTATTACTGATCTGACCGACTGTTAAGGCAGCTAGTTAAAGTTTTGTAGCAACATGGAAAATAAAACATTTTTTTGGTAAATACTAGCTTGAGATAGTTGTTTTAAAGAACTTAAATAAAACACAATCTTGTTCATGAGCAAAAAAGAAAATGTAATAATATTATAATACTATTATATCTCAATTTCAGTTCAATAAAAAGATATATTTCTCTGCAGTATCTGACTGGAGGAACTCTCCTTGCTCGGGATAAAGAATTCATTGTTTTCTATAGAGGAAAGGACTTCTTGCCAGCTGCAGTGTCATCAGCAATTGAACAACGGAGGAGTATTGGACTGTATAAACTGAAAACTGGAAATAGTTTGTCAGTTACAGATGCTCCAAGTCTGAATTATGGAACCATAGAGTCTGATTCTGAAGTACAGGGTATGAACTTCCAGAAAGATACTAAACCTGGAAAATTGACTGAGGCTGAGATAACTATTGAAAGCACCAGCGTAAAATTGTCAATGGTATGATTTTATTAACAAGCACCAATTTGCTGCTTTTCTAGTGTCTTTTTCTAGAGTTACATATGGTATAGTCGCATTCACATTCAGGCACTAGAAGAGAAAACAAAGGCGGAGAAGCTTCTAGCAGAGCTGGAAAATGCAGAGAGCCCCCAAGAAGAAGAAATCAATAGAGAGGGTATTACTGAAGAAGAGAAATACATGTTGCGGAGGATTGGCTTGAAGATGGGTCCCTTCCTGTTACTAGGTGATTTTTGGAGATGACATTTAAAATTCATAATTATGTATATTTGATTGTACTGAAGTTGAACTGAATGACTGACTGAGACTTCTATACCTTTTTAAAGTACTTGACTTAGGGAAACTTCTTTTCCTGATCAATCCTCTCTTCTTTCTCAGGTAGACGGGGTGTTTTTGATGGAACAGTGGAAAATATGCATCTTCATTGGAAGTATCGGGAACTTGTGAAGATAATATGTAATAAATGCCTGCAGGATGTCCAACAGATAGCTCAGACCTTAGCGGCAGAAAGCGGCGGAATATTAATTGCAGTAGAAAGATTGCGCAAGGGCCATGCAATCATTGTGTATCGTGGAAAGAATTATAGCCGGCCTGCAAGTTTGAGGCCTCGAACGCTTTTAAATAGAAGAGAAGCATTGAAGCGCTCTAAGGAAGCACAGCGCCGCCAGGTAAAGGTGTCATCATTAATTTATATTTGCAGAGGAGTGTCAACTGATCTGTTTTCTACATCTTTTTATGGAAGTGAAGGTGGGAGACATTTATTTACCAGTATATCACATGTGAAATGATTATTATAGTTTATAGATTGGTTTTCCATCACCTTTAATAAAACGGATCTTTTATATGTAATTTCTTTCGAGTAATTTTCTTTTGAAAAATGTTTTGATGTAAAATTTGAGAAGTACTTTTTTTTAACTTTTACTATTTGAGCCGCTTTCTCATGTTGTAAACATGCTGCTTTATTACAAGCATCAAACTCTAGCTTGAGGCAAATATTTGTTCTTTTTTAAATGCTTCGAAGAGTTTGCCCTAAGCTAGAGTTTGGTGCTTGCTCATCTGAAAATACTAAAATGTACTGTTGGTGCTCAACAAGTGAACACTACATGTGGCATGAGTCTTCAACCGTGTCACTCATTTGCCCCATCATTTGAAATGGGTGTTGACTTCTAATCTTATATTGGAATAAATATCACTAACTTATTCCTTTCTCCTCGCTTCTTGTAGTCATTGAAGCTCCATGTTTTGAAGCTAGGTAGGAACATAGACAGATTGAAACTTCAAATGGTGAGTGGCCCTTGTTTTCTTTATTTTGTTCCTGCAATACATTTTGATTTCAATTAAGGAATATAGGTTATTCACCTTATTAGGCTCAAGATATGGAGGCAAACAGTTTGCAGACTCCTGTTGACAATCAACAAGAAATAAAGGAGCAGCCAATTGAACTGAGTGATGGTTTTGGAGCTCGTCAAGCTCAACCAGGAAATTCCATAAATTGGAATTCTCCTCATGAACCTTCTGTTGACAACCGACAAGCAATACAGGAGCATTCAGTTGAGCTGGTTGATGGTGGTGGAGCTGTTAAAAGTGAAGCTGACAATTTCATAAATTGGAACCCTACCCTAGAAACTTCTGTTGATAATCCACGAGTAATGCAGGGGCAGCCAGTTGAGCTGATAGATAATGGTGAAGCTCATCAAGGTGAACCAGAAAATTCTGCAAATTGGAATTCGCCTGAAGAAGCTCCTATTGACAATCAGGAAGCAATACAGGATCAGCCTGTTGAGCTGATTGATGGCGGTGGAGCTCATCAAGATAAGCCAGAATCCTTGCCTAGTGCGATTCCTAAAGATACAGAGGTAAGTACATGACTTTGACTGATGAGAAATGAACTGCTGACCTCAATCCTTTCCTGGATTATAATCCGCTTATGTCAAGGCTTCCTTTGACATTTTCTGAATTCTTGCTTCTTGTCTAAATTCTAATTTGGTAAAAAATTATCTTGGAGTTCAGTTGGATGGAGTTAGTGATTCTGTAGTTGATACCGAGCATGACGTCTCAATTAGCAATGTAACGGAATCATCAATCATATCGTCGAAGAGTGATGCCGACCTATCAGCTCTGGTGAGAGATATGAGTTCAATTGAGTTACCTTCTGGATCTGTATATCTTTCCAACAGAGAGAGACTTCTTCTACGAAAGCAGGCACTAACTATGAAAAAGCGGTCTGTCCTTTCTGTAGGTATTGTTTTTGGCTTTATTTTCCTTTTGTCGATGTTGCTTGTTTGTTCTAGTTTGTCTCCACAGTTTCCAAGTCTAAGTTTATGCTATACAGTCGTACTAAGATTTTTTTGTTTTGTAGCTCTATCTAGTGTGGCTTGCTACTTTCTCTTTTCTTTTTCTGCCCTGGGGGTTATTAATCACAGAAACCATAGCTAACTAGCATTCTAGGTTTTGGTCCTTAAGTAGCGTTTGGCCTTGTTATTGGTGGGGCTTCCCCTCTCCTTATGTTGTTTGGTTGTGAGGATGGTGAGTATGCAATTAACATCCGTTGTTGTTTGGCAGACGAGAAAGAGAAGTGAAATAATTTAAACAACGACAAGACTTATTGAACTATTTTGCACTTATTTTTTTCTCATACTTTTTTAATACCTTTTCTGTTTCTCTTCAATCATGCACTTTTATACTTTATTTTTTCCCTATTTCTATTTATTCATGTTATTTCTATCCAACTTTTTTCTCTCCTCTTGAACAAACAGAGCATAAAAGAAATTACACCAACACAATGTTAAAGAAGCGATAGGAAATAAATGTAGCTTTAACATATTTCATCAACAGAAAACAAAAACAGAACCTTCTATAGAGAGCTAATTGGCGGAGCTTCTTGCCTGAGAGGACAAGCTAGAAGGAGTACTTTAATTTTAATAATATCTTCGTTCTAGTTGATGTGAATTTTCAATTAATATCAACATCTTGAGTGGTCTTCATTGTAGGCGATGTATTAAGTAATTTCTTTCCACGTGGATCTGGAGGCTGAAGCTGCTGTTTTATACTTTGCCTTATCCCTTTTTGTATTTTCCTGAAATTATACTAATTGGAAAACTTCGTTTCAGGAAAGAGCAATAGTGTAACTGGTATTGCGAAAGCAATCAATGCTCACTTCCGGAAATACCCTCTTGCCGTAGTTAATGTCAAAGGAAGGGCAAACGGGACCTCAATTCAGGAGGTGGTGTCCAAGCTAGAGGTTCACATACCGAAAAAATTCCTTCCCTTTTTCTCATTTCTTCCTCGTTGAATTTTCATTTCATGTCTTAGGCTAACATCATTCTCTAAATCCCTGAAATTTGTATTCTCTGTTATTCTTGCAGCAAGCAACAGGTGCCGTTCTGGTCTCTCAGGAGCTTCACAAAGTCATACTGTACAGGGGTTGGGGGGAAGGAGAGCAACCAAGCACTGCTTTAAATGTTAAGAAATTGGGTCAAGAGGGAGCGGCAAAGCTCAATATCTCTCCCGAGCTCTGGGAAGCTATCAGAATTGAATGCGGATTGCAGTAACAAACATAACATTGCTGCTCATTACTGATAAAAAACATTGCCAATTTTCTCATCAACACAACACTAGGATTTATAGAGATAGATCTACTTAGTCCAAATAATTTGGGAATTGCTGGAAAAGAAATAGGAAATACACAAAAGGGAGAGCTTAAGTGTCTAAACTTCTGTCTGTTTAAACTCTTGTAATGGCTCCCGTATCATTTCAACCATGGATAGGTAAGTGTAGAAGTCCGTGATCAACACTCAAAGTCAATTATAGCAATGTGGCAAGTGACGTTGGATAGTTGATGTGGGCAGAGTGTTGAATTTTTTTTTTCTTTGACAGCAAGTTATGTTAATAGTAAGATACTTGGGATGTTTTAACCCTTTTACAAAAAATATATATAAAGTATTTTCTTTGTTTAACCGGCAATTTATCTGTATTTATATTTGATGCAAAACGTACGAATTTCCATGTTACTTTTCACACAGACTTTATCTAAAGTAAATCAGAGTAGTTGAATCAGCATTGTTTCACGCGTCAGTCACATATAAAAATGTTCAATGAGTTTGTCTGCATAAACTCTGTCTAATTAAATCAGCATTATTGTTCCCTCATTAAATCTGCATTGTTTTATGCGTTGTATTGAGAGAACGTCACCCACTTCAATCTCCTGAGTATCAGTTTTAGTAATGTGGTAGGTAACTTTGGCAAAGCAGGTGCCCTATGTTGTTCATGATTGGACGTGACACAAGTTTTGCATTTGTAAGAATGTAAGTGATCAGATAGTCATAAAATTGTCTTAACATATTAAAATAGGAAAATGATACTTGAACAACATTTTTGACAACATTTAGACACGAGAAAACGTGTCTAAATGTTGTCAAAAATGGTTGTTCAAGTGTCATTTTTCATTAAAATATTCTAAACAATGTGTTTTATGTGGCGAGGCATTTTCCTTTTACACTCTAAATCTTGGATAACACCTTTTTCATTCTGAAATAGATATGTCGGAATGTCTTTTTCAGGATTTAGGGTTGGGTTCTACTCATTTCCTGAGTGAAAGTGCTTGACTCAATATTTTCTCTTTTTCAAAATTCTCCTAAAAGGTATCATTTCTATTGTTATGCTCTTTGAGAAAGTTCAAATACAGACTGCAAAGTGAAAGCACCAAACTGGAATTGAATGTTAATTCATACATCATTTTCTTATGTAATTAATGTTAATCGATACGTCATTCTCTTATTCATATAACTTCTTTTACAGACATTTATGGGGCAACAGTTGAGGATTCTAATTCATCATGGATTATCATGTCATATAAATAAAATGTTAGTTGGTACATCATTTTCTAAGTTTATAACTTCTTTTACAGATATTGTCACTTCAAAAGTTTCTCTCAACACTTACGTGAATTATTCATATTATTAATTCATCATAGACAGGTATATGTACTTGAGAAACACCCTTGGTTGCTTTCTACACATGTCTAATTGATTCATATGATCTCCTAAGCATCGTGAATGATCTAAAAATATGTTTCTAACTTAAAGCAGCTATCTCTATGCATGGCCTCAAACTAAAAAATAAAAAAAAAACAAAAACTTAGTTGCGAAAACTGATTGGTAAAAAATGGGAGAGTTCACCGTTATGATTTCTTACAGGTTTTTTGATCGTCAAATAGAAAATTCAGAAAAAAAATGGAACTAAAAAAAGAATTCTAAAAAAATGCACAATATTTTAAATAATGTAACAAGTTTGTGAAATTCTATTTATATTATTAAATTATTTTAACAAAAAATATTCAGTGTATTATTTCAAAACGTTTATTAATTTTAATACTCTAGATTTGTGTGAAATAAAAAGAACTTTTTATATTTTTTTTCATATTATAATAGATTATTGTTTTGAACATGCTAAACGACTTACACAAAATATTGACATCTGTCTGTCCATCTTAATAATATTATTTTGGGTTAAATATGTTTTTAGTCCCTAAACTATTGATTGTTTCTGGTTTTCGTCTTCGAAAACTAAACACTCTTTAAAAATTTGGTCCTCATTTAGAAACAAATGAGGACTAAAACCAAAGAACGTTTCGAAAAGAATGAGGACCAAATTGTACCTTACTTTGAAAGAGGGACGAAAATCAGAAACGACCAATAATTTAGGGACTAAAAACATATTTAATTCTATTATTTTTGCGGTCAAATAAAGGACACGTCATTAACTATGATGTAATTAATAAATCTATCATAAAATAAAACATGTATAATTATATATACAAAACTTTACTTTTATAATATCTTATCAAATCTATAACATTGACCAAAGTAGAACTGCATAACTTTATTTTCTTTAAATAATAATATTGGTTTTTCCAGTGATATTTTAACGATTAGACAAAGTCTACATTTTTTTCTTAAGAGAGTAAGTCCAGTTATATTAAATTAAAAGATTAAAACTATACCTAAGCCAATGGAAGAAGATAATAAAAATATTGTATCGTCTAGAAATAACTAAATTATCTGAACGTCATGTGAAAGAAAACATAAATATTTAAAAAAATCATAATATGTTTGGTGGAGTGCATGAACAGAACTTATATGTTATATGTTTGGTAAAAGGATGAGATGAAACTTTAGGAAACTTAAATGTAATATTTTTCACATGTTTTTATCTATTTTTTAAAATATTCTTCATTGTTGTTTTTCACATATTTCTAATCATTTAAACTGGTGAATATTGCATGTAACATCCCAAAATACAGTAATCACTATAATTCAGAATTAATTACAATTAACAGTAATCACAAACAGTCTTT
>NW_025916321.1:0-13577 GCF_018835915.1 Vigna umbellata
GGATTTGGCTCCAACGAGGCCCTCGTTCTTCTGTTGGCTACACATCCCAAAGGGATGGTCATCGCAGGAAAGCAGGAAACAAACAAAGCAACATACAAACAACATAAGCCCACCACAAGGTCCGCTCGGTTTTCACAAGATCAATCATACAACAACTATTTAAAACTTCTTAACAACGCAATTATAACAATACATCACTTAAACCCTTCACCCATAACACACTCTGACTCTGACTGTCCGGACTTAAACGATTTGTCAAGTTATGGCGGGGGTCGTCAACCTAGTTGGTGGCTTTTTAACTGGATTTGCAAAAAAGGCCATTTGCCAATGGGTTTTCAACCCTACCACAAACTCACGGGAAGGTTAGTCATTATCATCAACCCTTGGGCATAAGGGGACGCACCCAAAGACTAGGACCTCCTGCTACTCCTCACGGACATGGATAATCCATCTCTACTTGAGGAATGAAAGACCAATTGGAGTTTCAAGGGATAACCCCAAGACTGAGCTCCTACATTTTCATTCTAAAAACTTAGTTGAATCTCAACTAGAGATTCCACTTTGAATCACAACAAGGCACCACCATGTCTCCTCTCCTTGAGGATCATGGAATTACGTCCATACCATATTGAAACTTTACACTTTTTGATTATAACATATCACAATCACCACAGATATTACATGATACAACCTCAACTTACTTCATACAACACACATTGATTGATTCATATCAAACAACATAAGCAGAGTACATAAGACGTGACTGAACGTACCCCTCGCAGAGCGCACACATCGCCCTTAGCGAGGCTGATAAGCTTTCTCGCATAGCGACCTCCTAACTCGCCTTGCGAAAAAACCCTTTAGACAAGAGACCACTACGTCTCGATCTCTCGCATAGCGGACTCTAAATGGATATACGAATAAATAAAAATAACAAGTATGAAATAAAATAAAATTACGAATACAAAGTATGAAAAAACAATCAAGACCCCGTCCCCCCTTCGCCATTAACGACCAAAAATCTCGCTACTCTGACCTCATCCAGCGACTGGACACCCCCAACCACTCGCATGAGCGAGAAAACCCACTCGCTAATCGATAAAATAAATCATAGTTCAGACCCAAAACCCGAGTGCATTAACGATCTAATTCGCCGTTTGCGGGGAGGATTGGACACAACAGCGAGCACCCTCTCAAATTCACTCGCCATGGCCGCACCCATTTCAACTAATGCGGGTTACATGGCAGAGAGCACCCCTCGCCAGTGGGTAAACTGCTTTAACCACTCTTTACCACTTCCACTCAACTTAGCCAACTTCTAACACTTCTAATTCAATGTATATACTAAATTAAACTTGCCTAAGGGATTCTAAACCTTCCTAATACCAATCTAAAGTGTTTATGCACAAATCTCTACTCTAAAACCTCCAATTCATCAACTTAGAGACTCAAAACCAATTCTACCACTTTGCACCTGTTTTTGACTATTTTGATGACTCAAACCAGTCACATATACCTGATTCTCCCTATCCCAACAGTTCACCAACAGGCCCTTTTGCCTACTAATTCTCAAATTCAACTATCTCACTTCTCTCACACACACCAAAAACCCGCCCAAATACTTAACACTTACTACATCATAAACCACAACAGGTTCCTTCATCAACAATATCCAAATTTACACAAGTCAAAACACATAATATTTCAATCTAAAAACCACTGTATTCAAACCAAACCCTCACAGTTTCACCATTCATCCTTGCAAACACTCCAATTCCCCTACTCTAGACCTACCAGTTCACCCCCCCCAGCAGCCCACTCCTCTCAACTTCCCCACCTATCCAGAATCATATGACAATCAATTCCCCCGGCTACGCTCCCCTTACATCCCGGAGAGGCCCACCACCCCCAGTACCCCCGAAAAGCAGCGCACCCGTTCCACTCGTCCCTTGCCCACTCCCAGGCCCCCTCAACAGAACCAAATGCACCTACCGCACCCTCAACCCTCACCCCAATTGGGTGATCGAGCCAACCCCCCTTGACCCTACATTTGGCGCTAGACCTGGCAAGGCAATAAACACGGAAATAAGAAATCAACAAAACTACTCTGATTCACATGCCCCCAGCCTCGTTGCATGGCTCACGCACAGAGGGGAGAACGGACAAAACCCAAAACAAAAAGGAGCACCCCGTACCAGCTGGACACAGGGACGAGAAAACTGATCGGTGTCTAACCTCCAGCCTCAACGCCAGGCTCGCTCCGCACCTTCTGCGCGTTGACCCCCGATCCCCTCCCGCCGCCGCCCCATCTTTTAGAGAGGGCCTTCCGAGCCACTTGAAGGAATACAGTTCTAGAGGAGATGCAACGTTCTTCACATCCTGAGAAGGTTTATACGAATTCATTTATATTATAAAGATTATTTAAACGGTAAACTAATCTATCTCATTATTCTAATACACCCCTCTGCTCTATAATAAACTCTATTTTTTAAGGTCTTTTACATTTTGTTCTAGCCTCCGTTCGTACTTGCCGGGACGAGAGATTCTCTTTCGCCTACCATTTAGTTGTTCTGTGGCTCTTTCTTTTCCTATAAATTATGTCTTATCCACTTCTATTTCCATTGAATCAAAGTACAATGCAAGTTGTGTGTTGTGTCTTTTCAAAGTTTTTTTATACTAAAAGCCTCTGTCACGAAACCCCATCAATCCCCCCTTTGTTCACTTTTCGTAGTCACACAAATTTGTTATTATCTATGTTCCAAATATTATTAATATTATTATATCTATATATATATATCTATAGATATATATCTACTATATATCTTTAGGATGTGAAGAACGCTAAAAGATAAAAGAGCTTCTAGATTCACCCCAAACAACTGTTATCTACAATTAGCATCTTTCCCCATGATCCCTTCAACACTTTTTCTCATTTTGACGAACAATTCATTATTCATTCTTCGTCTTCGCAGGTTTTTCTCGATGACGCCTTGACCCTTCTCCCTTCTTTTTTTTTTTTTCACGCAGTATTAGAGCAGATTTGATTACACTAATTAATCAGCACCTAATCTAATGGCCACCAGTATTGTGAAGCCTTGCCAAACATTTTTCCCCCGGCCCCATACCCTAAAGTTAATTCTTTGTGTTTGTTTTTCTTTCTTCCTTTTATCTTCACATGACAAAAAAAAAAAACCCCTTCATTCATTCTTTGGTTTTTTGTCATGTTCGTTCTCGCTTCCCTTCCCACTTTTAGACTCTCCGTTTCCGTTGAGTTTCTTTATGTTTTTTTTTTTTGTCCCTTTTTTTTTTGAATTCTGTTCTCCCTTTTTTCTCCCCAGGTTTTTGGATTCTCTTCGACTCCCACCATCATCAAGATCTTTTTTGGGGGTTTTTTTTGTGTGTTCTTCCCATCCGCCCCTTAGCCTCCATTCCTCTTCGTGACTTTTCAAAAACTTCTTGCCCGCTTTTGAACCCTCCAACATCTTCATCAGTATCTTTTGCCCCCCAGCAAGAAATACCACAGCAAAACCTTCCACACAGGCCCCATCCCCCTTCTTTCACTTCCAACCTCCGCGCTTTTTCCAATATGCTCGAGGAATTTGCAAAGGGCTCGTTCTTGAATGGCATTGACCATTCAAAAAAACATTTCCAACATACCAATTAACAAAACGTGGACACTCTGGGAAATCATTGATTTGAAGACATTTCTTCTTAACGAACCAATGATATTAGTGGTGGGATCAGAGGATTGTTTAAATGTTCTCAGATCACTTACTATTGTCATACGTTCCTTCAAGCTTTGAACCATTTATTTATTTCCATTTAATTCAATCACCCAAATCAATAAATCGATCTATCTATATGTTAAATGTTTCTCTCGTCACAGTTACGCCCTCTCTTTTCTAATTTCTCACTCACAACGCAAAAACAATGCGCTACCTCACTTGCAACGCCGAGACAGCAATAGCCATCTGGCCACCCTCACTCCCCCAAGAGGAACAAAAAACAGCCCACAAAGCCAAACAGGCACCACACCGTGCAACAATTTCGCTAATCCGGACATCCCGCCGCCACGAAACGCTTTCTCCGACGACACCTTCTTAGTCAAAGGCAAGCCACGGGCAGACAAGAGTCAGAGTCTACAAAGGCCACCCCTCACCGCCGGCGCGGCTTCATCGCTTGCCCGGTCAAAAACAAAAAACCACCCTTCTAAGAGATAGCACTTCTCTCCCACCTCCAAATGCCCGGCGCTTGGTCAACCTACCTACTGGGCTTCGCAAACGACCCGAAAACTAACTGCCACAATAACAAACTCATTGTTGTGGGAAGTATAAGCCAACGGTTCGCTCCACGACCTTCTTCCACTCCACCAAAACGTTTGGGCCCTACCGGTTGGAACAGCCCGTTGTCCGTGTTCGCGGTTCACGTCGCAACAAAGGCTATGTTTGTTCTTTTTGTTTTGTTTTTTGGCACAGTCGTCTGAAACCTTCCCGTTATTCACCGTGATATTAAATCGTCCAACGTGTTAATCGACGATAAGTGGAAAGCGCGACTCGGTGACTTCGGACTCGCGTTTCGAGGACACATGGCGGATTCTCGCGTGCCGCCAGCGGGGACGTTAGGGTACCTCGACCCGTGCTATCTTGCGCCGGGGGACTTGAGTCCCAAGAGCGATGTCTTCAGTTTTGGAATCTTGCTGCTGGAGATAGCGAGTGGGAGGCAAACGCGATGACGTGGAGGCACCAGTCCGCGTCCGGTGTTGATTGGCGTGCCGTGGTTCCGCCAGTGGGGCCAGTTCCGGATATTTGCGGACCCCCCGGCGCGGGGTGCCGGACGAACATGGAGTGGGCGTTTTTCCGCGTGAATGATCGGGATGATGGTGCTAGCCGCGAGGTGTGTTGTGACGTCAAACGACGGAGCGTCGGCGGACGATTTTTTGCGGAGGGTTGGGTTGGGAGTGTCTGACGGCGGTTTTTTAAGAAGAAATTTGGAGGCATCGGGCTGGTTGGTGTGGATGAAATGATACGGCTCGCGTGGTGAAGGCGGCGTTGGCGATGATGGGACCAAGGAGTGGGGTTTGTGGCGATAGTTAACAGGGCGGGCGTAGACGAGTAGACCGGAAATGGGTGGAAGGAATCTACATGTTGGGTGTACAGTTATGAGAATGGACCCCGAAAAATCACACGGGTAGGTCAGATCCGTTGGGTTTGGTTTTTTCGGGGATGTGAAAAATTAACTCGGTTATGGGAAACAGGTACCCTAACCAATTCGGGTTCGGGTATAGGAAGGTAAGGCTAAAGAGATCGATGTCTATGGGGCTTTTGAAACATTATGGTAATGAATCAAATACGTGTCATGAGAGGCATAACGATACTCATAACAATGATTACGTTAGAGTGAGTTCCACAGAGATGGAACTTTCAAAGTTGGGTATTGTGGATAAGAATTTGGACTAGAGAATCGAAGTAACTGAGTAGCATATATTGCTTTTGTGATTGAGTTTTTGATACACATGCATGGGAAGAGGGTTACCCAGAAACGATTTGGTGCATGTGGATACCACTAACACTTTAGCATCTTACTTGTCAACAGAAAAGAAATTGCTGACCTAGTCATATTAATAATAATATTCTTGATTTTGATGTCGAGGTTGTTTTTCATTTCTTACTTTGCAAATGTGTTCTTTTCCAAATTATTATAGACCAAGAAACAAAGTAACTCTCTTCTTAATCCAGCAAGAACATAATGAATATACATACATATCACACCAACATCTCAATATAATCCAACCAGAACACTTAAATACCGTATATCACGATTACTCATGATATGCGCATATAGTGAGGGCCATGAAAGATGCGAGTGACCGACATGAGGCAACATAAACAAGATCACGACCACAAAATGAAAGAGAAACAGTGGAGCATGTCTAGCAATGACAGGCAACAAGCATAGAGCATTTAAAGCTAGATTGATTGTCTTGTGGGAAAATATAACACCCAGAAACATGTGGTTGTTATACAGTAACTGTACAGAGTCGTGAGTGTTTGGATGATATCTCTTGTTCCCTTTCCTACGGGGCTGTTATGTAGTGCTGCGTGCATTTAATGCATTTTGGATCCTTATGAACTGTCCCAACACAGAATAAGAGGTTTTTTTATTTTATTTATTCACATTTCTCTCCATTAGTGTTCAGAAGCTCAGATCCACTTAGAGTCTACGGCAAAGGTAAATCGATCATTCATTTATTACAACAGGTTTTGGTTTGCATTTACCAACATTTGTCTTAGGTTGTCTAACTATCTATACTTTGTATTAATTAGTGAGACAATATTTTTGTGTAAAGGTCCATAAAAACTTACCACTATACAATCCCTTACACTTGATATGAAAAGGTTGGTAAAAAGCCTAACGTCATAAAAACAATCCAGTCTTAGATTGTTGAAACAAACGAGAATTAAAAACTTACATTTAAAGTCTAATTCAACTAATTTTATAGAGTAAATTCATCTCAGTTTTTTAGTGATTGTGTGATCTTTAAATACCCTCACGTCCAAAGTGAGCTTCGCACATCTAGTTATATATTTAAAATTTGTTTTATCTTTAATTAATTTAGAATTTTCGATACACTTTAAATTATTTTGATATTATTTTAAATAAATCTAATTTAATCCAACAAAATTAATTTTTTAAAATTTTATTCACTTATAAAATATAATATCATTTTATCTTTTTAATCAACATTTTATCTTTAATCAACGTGAAAATAAAAATAATAATTTAAAACACCAAAGAATTATCACTTTAATTTATTATAAAAATTATAGAAAAATCGTTAAAAATTTTTTAGCTAGAGATTAACTAATTAGGAACAGATAGAATCAAAGAACAATTTTCTATTATCTTTACATGTTTGCGTCTGTGTATGTATTTGGGTCTATGTTTGTGTGTTTATGTGTCACTGTGAGTATGTGCATGTGTTCGTGTGTGTGTGTCTGTGTGTGTTTATGTTTTTGTATTTGTGTCTATGTTTGTCTCTGTGTGTGTGTTTATGTATGTATATGTGTCTATGTTCTTGTGTGCGTGTGTGTCTCTGTGTCTATATTTGTGTATATGTGTGTCTGTATTTGTGTTTGTGTGTGTGTGTTTGTATGTCTATATGTTTGTTTCTATGTGTCTATGTGTATGTCTGTGTTTATATGTCTGTGTTTCTGTGTTTGTGTTTGTGTTTGTGTGTCTGTGTTTTTATATGTGTTTGTGTATGTATGTGTGTGTGTGTGTTTGTGTGACTATGTGTTTTTGTGTTTGTGTGTTTATGTCTATATGTCTGTGTGAGTATGTGTATCTCTGTGTGTTTATTTTTGTGTCTGTTGTTTATGTCTGTGTTTGTGTGTATATGTCTACGTATGTGTTTGTGTGTGTGTTTGTCTCTGTGTGTGTCTTTATTTGTGTGTCTGTGTATCTATATGTCTGTGTGTGTGTGTGTGTGTTTATGAGTCTATGTCTGTGAGTATTTGTGTATTTGTCTGTGTGTGTGTGTTTGTGTCCGTGTATGTGTGTCTGTGTTAGTATGTGTTTATGTGTGCCTGGGTGTATCTATGTGTTTGTGTGTGTATATTTGTATGTCTTTGTCAGTGTATGTGTGCTTGTGTGTGTGTGTGTGTGTGTGTGTGTTCATGTGTATCTATGTGTATTTGTATGTGGCTCTGTGTGTGTGTTTATGTATGGTTGTGTGATCTTTGTGTGTGCAACAAAACTGCAGTATTATACTTCAGTTCACGGAATGAGACACGTCTACTATCAATATGCATGTTTGTCTCATTGTTACACTACAAAAAAGAAGGGCATTACCGAAGGGCAGAAGCCCTCGGAAACAGCCAGAAGCCTTCGGAAAAGGGTATTTACATACGGCTTATCGACGGCCAAAGAGCCCTCGGTAAATCCCTTGTCGCTAACATTTACCGAGGGCTGAAGCCGTCGGTAATTTCCGAAGGGCAAAAGCCTTCGGTAATGACCTAACGTGGGTTGTTACCGAAGGACAAAAGCCTACGGTAAGTTGGAGGGAAATATAAAGGACAATTATATTTCTTATGAAACCAACAACACAATCAGCCTTGTATAATAGTTTTCAAGCACAAACAGACCTGCATAACAGTTTGTAAGCACATACAGACTTGCATAATGTGCATCTCAAAGATGCAATCATTGATCAAAATCCATAGAACATCCATTAATCCATAGAACATGTATTTATAGTTAAAACATAAAACAATGTAACATAATTATGTACTAACATCCAAATCATCCATTTGATCTAACATCCAAATGTAATAAACTCCAAATGTTCTAATATCCAAATGTTTCTAGAACAACTAATAACAAAATGAAACTAATAATGTACATAGTCTATTGATGGCTGGACTGGTGTGGGTTGGACTGATGAGGGTTGGACTGATGTGGGCTGCTGAGGGACAGCGGGTGAGGAGGAGGAGGGTCGTGGTTGGGTCGGAGGGATATTCAATTCATCTTGTGAAGTTTCAGGCAATACTCTCATGACCAGGGCCTTAAAGTTTGTAAACTCTGCTCTCAAATCAGTGATTTCCTGTTCACGTTGCTCCAGTGCCTGCGTGAGGCGGAGAACGACCTCGTCAGCAAGAGTGGTGGAAGAAGAAGGTTGGTGCTTCAGAGTACCTCCTCTCGATGTTGTATAGTTTGCAGCAAGTTGTCCTGCACCGTACACTCGTCTCTTTTTCTTTCCACCAACGATGTCGACCCAGCACTGTGTCCTACGGATGTCGTCTTCTGCATTACTGCCATCATCCGGTGTAGGAGCTGACTCATGTTCAGATCTAACCTGTGAAAGTCTCGTAGAAAATTCATCCTGTTGAAACATTACAAGCAATGTTAGGGAATGATAGAATAACATAAATGAAAAATTAGTAATAATAATAATGTTATTTGCTTACATGAGTCTTTCGAGATCTTTCATCAACGAATTGATTAGTGCCCTTCCTTACATGAGTCTGTGCAAAGACCTCATTAACATGGACCGCCCGTCCTAGAAGTGTACATCAGAAATACAAAATACATAACCTATATATGAAAGAAAAAGTTATGTAATGAAATTTTACCATACGAATGGCATGCTCATGAATGGTTATCGACCCACCAGTATGTAGGGTGCCACCCTTTTCAGATGCTCTGTTTCTCTGCGCCTTGGCACACTTATTGCGAAACTCTACTATATTCCAATGAGCCAGTAAAGAGTTCCAAATTTGTTCGCCCAGCCAGTAAGGGCGCTCTCCTGCATTGCGGGCATCCCTAAACATCTCTGAGAGCCGATGAGATGCTTTCATGTGGAAATTTCTTTGTATCTGTGTTTCATGTTCAGGTTTCCACTGCACCTTCATCTGTAACATTAAACTGAACAAACATTGATTAATGAACATACTAAAATAAGGATCAAACGGTTTGTTTAATGGATTGTTCACCTGAAAGCGCTCCCAGAATGGCTCTTTGTCATCATCAGGGATTACTCCCCAAGTAGGCCATGGACTTAAAAATTGTTGCTTAATTGAACGTGTGATGGCCTGGGAAGCAACCCTAGATGGAATAAACCTGGATAATAAAAGTCCTTTCAATTACAGTATGGTTTAAACATCAAATTATATGAAGAGATTAAAATCTTACCCTTTACCATACGGCTCAATCCATGGTCGATCATGGAGGGGCGGGTCAACACCTTCACCATCACCACTTGAATCTGGATCAGCATATGGTGTGACAGTCTCAGAAGGCGGTATAAAAGATGAGGAAGGTATAGAAGTAGGGTCAGGGAANACACCGTGCCACACTTCGCCTACTCCGACATCCTCGCCGCCACGAACGCTTTCTCCGCCGACACCTTCTTAGGCAAAGGCAGCCACGGCAGAGTCTACAAAGCCACCCTCCACGGCGGCGCGCTCATCGCTGCCGTCAAAAAAACCAACCCTTCTAAGGAGATAGAAATTCTCTCCCACCTCAAAAGCCCGCGCTTGGTCAACCTAATTGGCTTCTGCAACGACCGAACTAACTGCAACAATAACAAACTCATTGTTGTGGAGTATATGCCCAACGGTTCGCTCCACGACCTTCTCCACTCCACCAAAACGGTTGGGCCTCCCGGTTGGACAGCCCGTGTCCGGTTCGCGGTTCACGTCGCAAAAGCTGTTCGTTTTTTGCACTCGTCTGAACCTCCCGTTATTCACCGTGATATTAAATCGTCCAACGTGTTAATCGACGATAAGTGGAAAGCGCGACTCGGTGACTTCGGACTCGCGTTTCGAGGACACATGGCGGATTCTCGCGTGCCGCCAGCGGGGACGTTAGGGTACCTCGACCCGTGCTATCTTGCGCCGGGGGACTTGAGTCCCAAGAGCGATGTCTTCAGTTTTGGAATCTTGCTGCTGGAGATAGCGAGTGGGAGGCACGCGATTGACGTGAGGCACAGTCCGCCGTCGGTGTTGGATTGGGCGGTGCCGTTGGTCCGCCGTGGCCAGTTCCGGGATATTTGCGACCCCCGGATCGGGGTGCCGCCGAACATGGCAGCGTTCCGCAGGATGATGGTGCTAGCCGCGAGGTGTGTGACGTCAACGACGGAGAGTCGGCCGACGATTGCGGAGGTGGTGGAGTGTCTGACGGCGGTAAAGAAGAATTTTGACGCATCGCTGGTGTGGATGAGAATGATACGGCGCGTGGTGAAGGCGCGTGGCGATGATTGGGACAGGAGTGAGGAGTTTGTGAGATTAGTTAAAGGCGGGAGTAGAAAGAGTAGAAGGAATGGGAAGGTATCTAGCATGTTGGGTGTACAGTATGAGAATGGACCCGAAAATCACACGGTTAGGTCAAGATCCGTTGGTTCTGGTTTTTTCGGGGATGTGAAAATTAACTCGGTTATGGAAAGGTACCCTAACCAATTCGGGTTCGGGTATAGGAAGGTAAGGCTAAAGAGATCGATGTCTATGGGGCTTTTGAAACATTATGGTAATGAATCAAATACGTGTCATGAGAGGCATAACGATACTCATAACAATGATTACGTTAGAGTGAGTTCCACAGAGATGGAACTTTCAAAGTTGGGTATTGTGGATAAGAATTTGGACTAGAGAATCGAAGTAACTGAGTAGCATATATTGCTTTTGTGATTGAGTTTTTGATACACATGCATGGGAAGAGGGTTACCCAGAAACGATTTGGTGCATGTGGATACCACTAACACTTTAGCATCTTACTTGTCAACAGAAAAGAAATTGCTGACCTAGTCATATTAATAATAATATTCTTGATTTTGATGTCGAGGTTGTTTTTCATTTCTTACTTTGCAAATGTGTTCTTTTCCAAATTGTTATAGACCAAGAAACAAAGTAACTCTCTTCTTAATCCAGCAAGAACATAATGAATATACATACATATCACACCAACATCTCAATATAATCCAACCAGAACACTTAAATACCGTATATCACGATTACTCATGATATGCGCATATAGTGAGGGCCATGAAAGATGCGAGTGACCGACATGAGGCAACATAAACAAGATCACGACCACAAAATGAAAGAGAAACAGTGGAGCATGTCTAGCAATGACAGGCAACAAGCATAGAGCATTTAAAGCTAGATTGATTGTCTTGTGGGAAAATATAACACCCAGAAACATGTGGTTGTTATACAGTAACTGTACAGAGTCGTGAGTGTTTGGATGATATCTCTTGTTCCCTTTCCTACGGGGCTGTTATGTAGTGCTGCGTGCATTTAATGCATTTTGGATCCTTATGAACTGTCCCAACACAGAATAAGAGGTTTTTTTATTTTATTTATTCACATTTCTCTCCATTAGTGTTCAGACGCTCAGATCCACTTAGAGTCTACGGCAAAGGTAAATCGATCATTCATTTATTACAACAGGTTTTGGTTTGCATTTACCAACATTTGTCTTAGGTTGTCTAACTATCTATACTTTGTATTAATTAGTGAGACAATATTTTTGTGTAAAGGTCCATAAAAACTTACCACTATACAATCCCTTACACTTGATATGAAAAGGTTGGTAAAAAGCCTAACGTCATAAAAACAATCCAGTCTTAGATTGTTGAAACAAACGAGAATTAAAAACTTACATTTAAAGTCTAATTCGACTAATTTTATAGAGTAAATTCATCTCAGTTTTTTAGTGATTGTGTGATCTTTAAATACCCTCACGTCCAAAGTGAGCTTCGCACATCTAGTTATATATTTAAAATTTGTTTTATCTTTAATTAATTTAGAATTTTCGATACACTTTAAATTATTTTGATATTATTTTAAATAAATCTAATTTAATCCAACAAAATTAATTTTTTAAAATTTTATTCACTTATAAAATATAATATCATTTTATCTTTTTAATCAACATTTTATCTTTAATCAACGTGAAAATAAAAATAATAATTTAAAACACCAAAGAATTATCACTTTAATTTATTATAAAAAATTATAGAAAAATCGTTAAAAAAATTTTAGCTAGAGATTAACTAATTAGGATCAGATAGAATCAAAGAACAATTTTCTATAATCTTTACATGTTTGTTGTTTGTGTCTGTATTTGGGTCTATGTTTGTGTGTTTATGTGTCACTGTGAGTATGTGCTTGTGTTCGTGTGTGTGTCTGTGTGTGTTTATGTTTTTGTATTTGTGTCTATGTTTGTCTCTGTGTGTGTGTGTTTATGTTTTTGTATTTGTGTCTATGTTTGTCTCTGTGTGTGTGTTTATGTATGTATATGTATGTATATGTGTCTTTGTTCTTGTGTGCGTGTGTGTCTTTGTGTCTATATTTGTGTGTATATGTGTGTTTGTATTTGTGTGTGTGTGTGTGTGTGTGTTTGTGTGTCTATATGTTTGTGTCTGTGTGTCTATGTGTATGTCTGTGTTTATGTGTCTGTGTCTCTATGTTTGTGTGTCTATGTTTTTATATGTGTTTGTGTATGTCTGTGTGTGTGTGTTTGTGTGACTATGTGTTTCTGTGTTTGTGTGTCTATATCTGTGTGTTTATGTGTCTATATCTGTGTGTTTATGTCTATATGTCTGTGTGAGTATGTGTATCTCTGTGTGTTTATTTTTGTGTTTGTGTGTTTATGTCTGTGTTTGTGTGTATGTGTCTACGTATGTGTTTGTGTGTCTCTGTGTGTGTCTTTATTTGTGTGTCTGTGTATCTATATGTCTGTGTGTGTGTGTGTGTTTATGAGTCTGTGTCTGTGAGTATTTGTGTATTTGTGTATTTGTCTCTGTGTGTGTTTGTGTCCGTGTATGTGTGTCTATGTCAGTATGTGTCTATGTGTGTCTATGTGTGCCTGTGTGTATCTGTGTGTTTGTGTGTGTATATTTGTGTGTCTTTGTTAGTGTATGTGTGCTTGTGTGTGTGTATGTGTGTTCATGTGTATCTATGTGTATTTGTATGTGCCTCTGTGTGTGTGTGTGTTTATGTATGGTTGTGTGATCTTTGTGTGTGCAACAAAACTGCAGTATTATACTTCAGTTCACGGAATGAGACACGTCTACTATC
>NW_025916323.1:0-48934 GCF_018835915.1 Vigna umbellata
GTATATGTCGCGGTTCTCTGGAGAACCGCGGCCTATACCCATGCCAATTTATTGCAGGGGCTGACTGAGTCAGAGAATTTCAAAAGTTACAAGGGTATATGCCGCGGTTCCTCAGAGCAACCGCGGCATATACCTCAGTAACTTCTGAACTTCTCTGCCAGTCAGAGAATTTCAGAAGTTACAGGGGTATATGCCGCGGTTTCGCAGAACAACCGCGGCATATACCCCTGTTATCTACTAAAATTTCCCAAAAGGCAGTTGGGGAGACAGTTGTGTTCAGCACGTTACAGGGGTATAGGCCACGGTTCTAAGAGCAACCGCGACCTATTCTCCTACCTGAAATAAATTTAAAATGAATTTGAAATATTTCGGGGAATATACTGCGGTTGCCCGCTGAACCGTTGCATATAGTTTGAAAATAATTTCAAAAATGCCATTTAGGTTATTTTTTTTAATCAGTATATGCCGCGGTTGGTTGTGAAACCGCGGCATATACCCATATTATACAGCGGTTAAGTAGTGAACCGCGGTAGATTCCCCAGTTCAGAGTTAAAAAATAAAACTTGGAACAGTGTCGTCTTCTTCGCGTCGCCTCTCTGTTTCGCGTTTTCTGAACCGCAACCGCGACCACCCATCATCTCAGATACCTCGTTTTTCACCGTTTAAACTCAAAATTGTTCGGTTATTTCTCATTTTTGACGATAAGAAACAGTTTTAGCCGATCAAAATCGTTTGAAACGCCTGTCATTCCTCTCCGCTGCCATTTCGTTTTTTTTGCACCAAGCTTTTTCGCCGCCCCTGTTCCAGGTATTTATGCCCTTTTGCATTCTTAACATGATTTCTTCTTTAGTTTTTGCATAATAACAATTGCTATAGTTTTGGTAATGTATGAAATTACTATAGTTTTGGTAATGTATGGTATAGTTTTTGCTAAAATTTTGGTAATGCATGAAATTGCTATAGTTTTGATAATGTATGGTATCGTTTTTGCTATAGTTTTGGTAATGTGTGTTGTTGTAATGTATTGGATGACCCATATTGTTCGTTCTCACATCACAAGTCGTTGGGAAACGGTAATATGTATGGTATAGTTTTTGCTAAAATTTTGGTAATGCATGAATTCATATACACTAATTAAAATGAATTGTCTTTTGCAGAGATTCAAGACTACTACACCAGTTCCTGAGAAGTCACTATTATTCATTAGGAACGCTGCTGCGAAGTATATAATTAGATTATACAATAGCTCTTAGATTTAAACAATGCATTTGATTAGATTGAATTTTCTTAGACTTTGTACTTTATTTGATGTTGAAATACATTTGAACATGTGTTTGTTATGTTCAAATTGAATTTGTGTACATGTTTTTATATGCAGGTCTGTTTTTGTGGTAGTGGATATCACAAAAACAGACCTGCAATTTTAAAAAACTGCAGGGGAATATGCCGCGGTTCTAACCACAACCGCGGCATATAGTGTTTCGTTTTTTTTTAAAACGAGACATATGGCCGCGGTTTTAACACTAACCGCGGCATATGCTTGAGTCTTTTGCCGCGGTTGAACCGCGGCATATAGTGGAAATTTTATTTTTTTTTTAAAAATGGATTTAGGCAGCGGTTCCCTCGACAACTGTGGCATATTCCGCAACCTATATACCGCGGTCATAACCGCGGCCTAAAGTCTCTGACTTACTACCGCGGCTGAATATGCCGCGGTTCTTAAACCGCGACGTATAGTGAAAAATAACCGCGGTAAAATCTCCTCGCTGCACTAGTGTAGTACAACAATCTGTATATGTAATTTATACGCAATAATCTTTATGGGAAAAAACTTGTCATCTCTTTCTTGCAATAACATCTTTGACGTGAATACTATGCTCGAATAGAAGCATTCACCTTCTAAACAAGTTGCCATTATCTCTATATAATCGGAATGAAATTAAGTGTGAATTTTTAAGCAATGGCTAACGTCAGATGTGATTCCAACATAAAAGATCGATTAACTGTTGCATGGATATCACTTACAGACACAATCAGTTACCATATTAATTTGTGTTAGAAAATATTTTATTATCTTTAAAAGCATGAACTTTTGGTTTATTGTGTATCGTAGTGCAATAAATGCTTTAGAGCATCACGAATTTCATAATTCCCATCCGTGAATAAACCTCAAGTTTCTAAAATAACCATGACGATCAACGTTACTGTTTCATGACAAAGATATTTTTTTTTCTTCATAAAACTATGTTTGTTAATATAAAATAAAATTCTACGAAACAAGCCATACAGACATGAAGGGATTATCTGAAATCTCAAATAGTGTAGCCTAATGTATTCACAAGTAGAGTTTATGTTAAGCATCCAGTTTGACTGGGTTCCTAGGCCTCGAAAAGTACAATCAAATCAATATATTGGATGTCCATGGCTAAGATTTCACCGCTTTGTCATAGAGCTGCCCTCATGGCTCCTTTTGCAGCCTCTCGCCTCATTTCTGCAGCCTTGCCACTGCCCCTGAAGTACATGTATACTTGCTGCAAAGATATAAATTAAATATAAAGAAAGAAAGCAGTAAAGTCATAAGAATGCAACAAAGTAAATCTAGGATTATGGAAAACCTGAATAAGCCAAATGCTCAGCAGTGATTCAATGGTGAAAAATCCAAACCCAATGAAATACAATATCTGTAATTGAGCGCTTTTAGCGTCATTTAATCATGGAATATAATTGCCCCTCCCTTGTTAAAGAATAATAAAATGTAAGCAACAAATTAACAACAGTGGTACATACCCCGAGCACTGTATTGCCGTCCAATACCTCAAATGCAGGTAGAATACCTCTGCCCACAACGTAACATCATATAACAACTGTTAATTCAAGTAAAAAAGCAACCACGATGCACAAGGAGCATATAGCAATAACATATAACTGATCAAAGTGGTATCTTAACAAAAACTAATTTTTAAATTTAAAAAAGAAATTAAAAAAATAATGTAGGATACTATCAATTGGGTGTAAAAAATTTCTAATGTCAAATACCCTTGTCCTAAATTAAAAGATTGTAGTTTAAGAAAGGAACTGACGTGAGAGATTTTCCTTTGAAGATAATTGGAGGAGCAATTGCAGCAAAAACGCAAAAGAGAATATGCACCTGTTTGGAAGGAACGGGAAAAATTGATAAGAACACTTCAAGAAACTGGAGCAAAAGAATGAGAACAAGTAGGAAGTATGTAAAACTTACCGAATAAGTCAAGAAAAACCAGCTAAACTTTAGAGCACTGTCCGTCCTGAAACAGAAGATGACCCAAAATTATTAAACACAACATTCTAATTTTGAGTGTTAATAATGAGAGAGGGGACAAACAAAGAATCAAGAACTTCTTATACTAAATGGCTATGATATACAGACTAGTAAGATTCAATATTTTTAGTTCTATACTTTATATACTATAAATACATTTTTGTTTATTTTAGTAGTGATGATACTTATTATTATTATTATTATTATAATAATGTATTATAACCATAATAAGTATTATTTTATTTTAGCTTTTACTTTAATGTGCTCTGTTTCACACATTAAACAAATTCATGAACCTTAATCCCAAAATTTGAAATCCATTAATGTTTAACCATTATGAGAAATTTCAAGTTATTTAGAGATAACATCGAAAGGAATGGCCTCCAAAGTAACAATCCTACTCTATCTTTTTGGCCTCCCTTCCACTGGACAAAACTAGGCTAAGGTATTCATTTTCATAATGTAAACATTGCATGCCCAAACATATTAGTTTCACAATGACAGAGTTGTCTTTTATTGGATTTAAAGTCTGCCTACAAATTCCCTAAATGTATGTATATGCTGCTGCTACAGAAAAAGTCTGATACTTCACTGTGGCCAAAAAGCTCATGTGAACCACATTAACAATTACTTTTTTAGTTTAGGAAAAGGCTAAATACATCTTGAACACCATGCAAAGCTAGAAGAATTGAAAATAGAAAACTACCTTGTAGCACGATAAAGAGGTCGATACCACATGACATACGATGCTGGCACACCGGCAATAAAGTATATGATAGCTAGAAACCAGAGTGAAAGACCTACAAGTCAAGCAAGACAAAACGAAGTTCGTGTAAACAACATTATTTCCTACTATGTTTAATGGTCCAATATCTAATTGCAAAGCAAACCTTCTCCTTTGATCCAAGCTACAGTAACTGCTACAATATTCCATAGAAGACATGCCATCAAACCTGTAGACAGTTAAAATGTTCAAAATGATGGTATGGACATTAAAGGTATATGTGTTGATGGAAGGATGTTATACCAGAAACTTTTTCATAAACAGGAATGTCATATTTGAGAGTGCTAATAGACTAAATGTTCACCAGTTACTCCATATAATTAAAGATATAAATAAGCTTTAAATAATTTCAATATCTATTTAATTATTTAATTCAGAATTTGTCTCCAATGGTCCTGATACTAATTATTATATGACTTTGAAACAATGGTCCCAGATACGATTGTGTTAACTAATTATGAGGAAACAAGAAGCTATGACTAAAACATAACCTTTGACAAAAAAAAGTTGTATAGACTTTAACATACCCAACCAAGTTGTAAATCCAACATACTGGATTGTTTGAAGATGTATTGGTATTTCTTTTGCAATGTCGTGATGAATGACGGGGAAAATAGGTGGCCAATTATTCTCCTCTATAACTATTCCAGCTGCAAAAAAACCAAAATCAAAGTGTAAGCCACCTAACTTCTGTTGGGTTCTGGAATATATAAATGAACTCAAAATACCTCGTGCTATAGCATCTTCCTTTCGTTTTAGCTCCTACAAAACATAATATCACGAGTTAATCAGCTAACTCAACATCTTGTAAGTGGCAAGTTAACTCATTGCGTAAGTCATTGATATATCACCTGTTCTCTTCTTTTCAACTCAGCCTCTCTGGCTTGGAGTTCCTTCTCCTTAGCTTTGAGGTCCTTATAAGATAACAATTTACACAATTAAAAATTTGGTCAGCAAAATTCATATAGCACAGTTTTTACATTTCTTTCAACATTTTCATAATATGGTGTACCTCTGAGGAATCGAGAGGAATGTCAACAGTTGCTGAACGATCATAAGGCTCAGGAGACAGGGGTGAAAGCTTTGCAGAAGCACTTCTTGAATTCTGATTTTTTTTGAAAAATAAAAACAAAGGTCACGATTTGATTATAAGTTAATATAATGGTAGTAATGACATGGAAGGAAGAACTTACTGTATTATAGAATACACCACCAACATAATTTGATTGCCCTGATGCTTTTTTATTAGCAGATCCCTCCTAATACATTATTGGAAGTACATAAATTTTTAGATGGTAAAATTATTATTATAGAATATAAAAAATTACCTTATCATATCTAAAGTATCTTAATTATGATTAGTTTCTTTATTTCTTCTACATCTTATGATTGGTCATTGTATTTGTTTTTATCGTTATTTATTTCTTAATTAACCCGTACTATGATTAATATCCTATCTGTTATTATTTATAAAAAGCTTTCAACTAATTCACTTCACACCTTTAATAAATCAATAAATTAGTTAAAAAACTGTATTGCTAATCTATAGTTATCATTGTTATATTTTTTTGTATGATGAAAAAAAACCTCTGTCTAATTTAAAATTGAAATTGTTGAGTGAAACTTTTATGTCAAATATTCATATTTTCCCATTAAATTAAGACAGAAAAACTTTATATTATTTAGTTCAGACATTTATAAATCTCTTTTAGTAAAATCGTGAAAATTAATTAATTTAAGAACAAATCAATTAATGCAACAATTGAAAACAAAGAATTTCATAAAAAAAAGACAACATATTTTTTCTTTCTTAAATACGAAAAGAGAGAGTATTCATAAAAAAGTACGAATAGAGAATAGCTTTACACATTTTACGAATATATCAATATATTGGCATATCTGCTAACGTCAATTCATTATTTCATTTTCTTTGGTTTTTTATTTTATTTTCTGAATACGAATAAGCATAACATAACAAAGCAATACGGAAATAATTCAAAAAACATTATGATTGAAAAAATCAGTAAATGAAAACTTTTTCTTAAATTCTAGTAACATTCTTTTGAAACTTTATTAAAACTTGGATTTCCATTATATGAGTATTTTTCATTTTTTCTACTAAGTGTTCAAAATAATTTAGTGGCACTAATTTGAAACAAAGCTTTAAGTAGAGTTGTCAACTTGATTCATGTTGTCAACTTAATCTATGGGCTAATCCAACTCACTCTTGAAAAAACTCCATTTTAAGAAGTCTACCCTCAAGTGTGGGACAAAATAAAAGTCCCCAACCCCCATAGTATTTTCTCAAATGAGTCAGGATTAAGGTAGTTTAATTTCACTACAAAATTTTAATTAACTTTTAGAAATAATATCATTTATATATATACATATAAAATTATATATTATATTAAATAATTTAATATGTTGTAATTTTATTATATTTAAATAAATATTTTTATAACATACTTATGTTATTAAATAAAATACGTATTTTTATATTTCTATATCATACTCATATATATAACAATTTTCATGTATAAAATAACATTTCATATTTTTTTCATATATCACGACCACATCAAATATTTAATAATTTTATTAATTGTTAATTTTTGTTAAAAAAAAACTCGCGTTATTATTTCTAACATTTCCTAACCAAATGTAGTCTTTGTAAAAAGAAATTCATGTTAAATAAATAAAATGACTTTTCTTTGTATTATTTAGATTTTAATTTATTTAAAATCAAATAAACATTTTAAAAGATATAAATGATATAAATGACTTGCTAAGAAGTTAATTTTGTTATATTGTGATAAATAATTGATTTTTATATATTATGTATGTTTTTTTATAACATTTTAATAATTTTTAATTTCTTTTAATTCTAGAAAGAAGAAAATCAAAGTGATTAGAAATTTAAACATAAAGATAGAAGTTTCATGTTAAAACATAATATAAAAAAAAATCAATAAAATTATATTTTAAAATTTTGATTTAAAGATAACATTTCATATCACTTTTTTTACATATGATGATAAATCATATAAGTGAATCAATCAACAAAAAGAATAATTGAAATATATATGTATGATTAAAAAAATTACAAGATAGAAAAATGATAAACCAATAAACTACATGCATGTTGAACAATTGAATTAATAACAACTAGCATAGAAAATGCATATAATATTTTAGTATTCGTTCTAATAGCAATACAAAATTTAGTGAATATTAAGAAATGATACATCATAAACCACTTAATATTGTAAATAATTTCTTGTTAATTTTGATAAAAATTCATTGAAAAAAAAAAGAAATTACTTACTTAAATATGTTTATATGAAAAATATACATGAAGTTTTTGCACATCAAAATTAAATAACTATCTTATATACTTTAAAAATATATTTAGTCAGTCAAAAAAAATTAAATATATTTAGTCAGTCAAAAATTTCATTATTCTATGTTGTTGCATAATTTTCCTATATAAGCAAGCAATCAAGTTTATTAAAATATTTTACAAAATCTATTTTATCTAATTAAAATGTTTGAATATAATTATTTGACAAATTAAAAGCACTTAGATTTGCAAAAAATTAGAAGCTAATTACATTTTTTTCTTCTTATATTCAAAATGAATATTTTTTCTAAAATCAAAATAATGGGTTGGTCCTGAACCACATGACTTTTGTAGTCTTGTGAGTTTTTTCTATGAGAGCTTTTTAGCCATTTAGATTTTTTCTGGTCCTAATATTCTTGGATCAGGATCAAACCATGTAAGAAATACCAAAAGAAGATATATAACTTTTGAAATATTCATAAATTGTTTCCTAACAGATTGTAATATATTTTTTTTACCAAAAATAAAAATAATTTTTAAAATATACAGATATTTTCTCTATCTTTTATGTGTATTCTTTAAATTTTCTTTCAAAATAATATGGGCCAATTGAGTTCAGTTTAAATAATATTCTATCAAATGTGTTTAAGAAACCATACGTATAAATTAAATTCAATACTTAACTTTATACGTATGTGTGTGTATATATTAAAAATATTTTACATTTATGATTCATGCAATTGATAATTTTTTTCCGCAAATATGTATTTTACTTTAAAAAATAACTAATTACACAGACAACTAAAAACTAATATAATATTCTAGTTTTCTTTTATCAGCAGTCGGATATCATAATGTTAGGTTGGCAATTAGAAAATGGCGCGAATGTGGCGGCCACCGCAACGGAGAGGTTGCCATGGCATCACATACATACATCCACAATCTAAAACCTGCTCCGTAGAAACAGAGAGAATTAATGTGCCACAGAATTATTACATGTGGCGTCATTCATGAGCAACGTTTTGTTTTCAAGTTTCCGTTCTAAGATTTGATCGCTACACGAACAGAGTCTAAATTAACATTGAACAGTGTTCGAAACAATCGCATCAAAATCACTCCGTATAGCTACATTATGAATGCCATTCAATTTAGCAATGACACACGTATCAGATAATTGAAAGTCCTAATGTTATGGAGAAGCATGCAGAGAAGATGAAACAGCAAGTCAATTTATGTCAATTAATTAATTGAATGAGAGAAGAATGGATAAAAAGAGAATAGTTAGGGAAGAAACTTACGGCGAAGGGATTAACCTCATCTTCGGCGAAGGGATTGGTGTCGTAGTTACTCATGACAAACACGGATATCTAGACAGAGAGAGATGTAATAAAACTGAAGAGAGAAGAGATAGAAGAAAATGGATAAAAGATTCGGTGAGAAGAGAAATGAGAATAGCGTCGAAAAATGAGGGAATTAAGATATTTGTTGGTAGCCAAGGGAATAGAAATGAACGGTTTTTCTTTGCTTTACCATGTTTGTTTGTTGACGCCAAAGTTGAAAGAAAAGTGAAGAGGGACGGAGAGAAACTAGTGGGCGCGTTACCAACACAATAATGTCATACAAAAAATCACCGATGGAGAGGGAAAAATTTGCATGCATAATTTTGTCTTGCTATACCAGCGTCCCTTCATGCGATTTTTGTTTTCCGTTTTTGCCCCTTTCTTGTTTGAGTTTAGCCATATCAGATATGATTAATATTTTTGGACCCTTTGAAATGAGACGTTACTCCTTTACAAGGTATTAGTTCTTGAGATGAAAGATAATTATTACATAGATAAGAAAAACATTCATTAAAATTAAAATACCTTGAATTTCAGTTCTACAACCTATAAATAAAATAAATACTCCAGTCCAAATTATTAGTTCTACAATTTTTTTAAACTACCTTTTGTATTTCTTATATATATATATATATATATATATATATATATATATATATATCATTTTAAATTTTCATTTAGTCCCTCTAAACTTGAATAATAAGGACTAAAAAATTTTAAAGATAAAAAAGGATTAGAATAATATTTATAGAAATTAAAATAAAGAGCTTTTAGTTTTAAGGACGGAAAGTTAAAGGTTTTGTAATTATTGAGAGTTAGTAATTAGACATGGATGAAAGTAAGAGTTGTTTACAACTATATAATAATATGAATTAAAGAAAACATAATAGGTGTCCTACAATTTACTTATTTTATGATTGGTGAATTATTGTAAGTATTACTTTATCCTATTAATATTGATGGACAACCATCATATAAGATTGCAAAGTTTGAATGTGTACAATGAATAATATTTCTATATCAACACTACGGAATCTATCTTGAAACAAATGAGTTTAATTTAATTTCTAGTAACCTCCAACATAGTATGTTAAGAGAACTATTAACTAATAATAATAAATTAAGAGCTACCCATGAGTGGGAGGACTGACATGACATGCTACCATTCTCTGAAGCTGATTGGGCAAAACCTCCTTGCATGTGAATTTTGGAAAGGTTAGCACTTTGAATATGGAGGAAGACCCTCCTTGGTGACATGCAATCATGCATGAAATTCTTTGTAGATGTAATCATCTTCAAATATCACTACTTTCCATAATTATTTATTCATTTGATTCACTTTGCTGAGATTCCTTCCTGATCATATTTATCAAGTACAGGACAACTTCTGACATTGCTGGCCTAAATTCTGGCTCCGACTGCATAACATAAGGCCAAATCCAATTTCATGACAAAGAGATTCGTAAGCTAAGCGACACTTCTAAATTCAGAGAAAAAGAAGCTTACCTGAACACATCTAGAAATAATGTCTGCAAAATTTGACAATGATTTGGCAGGGTAATCTCCTTTTAGAGAAGGATCAACCATCTTTGATAATGCATCAATGTCATGCAGTTGTGGAATAGCCCACCTCACCAGAAACTGCTCCACTCGAGCTCGTGTTCTGTCCAAGATTTTCAGAATAGATGAAGTAACTCATAAATAGATGAAAATAGAAGCAGAAATACTTCAGTTATTGGCTCTCACTTGTCGTAGGACTGACGGCCTGTCAAAAGTTCTAACATAACCACTCCAAAGCTGTAAACATCACTCTGGTATGTGTAAATTCCTGACTCAAACTCTGGTGCTCCATAGCCATAAGCTGCTAGAAGTTGTCCTGAGAGCTGAAAATGCTTGGAATGTTATATAATGCAAATAACAATGTTTTTTACGCTATGCTAAGAACCATTGACATAATGCTTGCACGATACTTCACAGGAAATAGGCAAATCGAAGTTTACATTTCACAGGAAGCATGTTCATTTAGGATGATTTTGAAGTTTTCTTTTTGAGTGAAAATAACTGCCAATCTTATGGCTATAAGTTATCAATATTCATATGCCTATGCTAATTATTCAAATTCTCAGTTATTGCCTAGTCATGATGGAGGGGAGGGACCTTAAACAAAACATGAAATTACAATAATCAGCAATGATGCAGAGGCATATTTTTTACATTATGCAATGATTTCTTACCTGACTTACAAAACCTTTAGTTATTAATGGAGCCAAACCACAATCAGATAGACGAACAGAAACATCATCATCAAGGAGAATGTTAGCAGACTTGAAATTTCTGTGTACAACAGGTGGCTGACACTGCTCATGCAAGTACCTTGTCGGGAACAACATTACAGTGTTAGATTCAGAAGTAGCACATCAAAAGACATTATCGTCAATGGACATCTACTATAATGTTTTAGCAACTTAAACCTCAAAAGGTTCTACCATGTAATAGTGAACTGATCCCAAGTTTCTAGTAAAAAACTCCAGCATTAAATTAATTAACCCACTGAGAAATACATGACAATCCAGGCAAGAGAAATTAAATATAGAAACGGAAACATTCAAGTGACTATTTACAGAAAATTGACAGCTAGGGACAAATATTTTTCCCTAATGTCTAAACTTGATTATTGATTGACTTACTCTAAGGCTCTAGCTGCACCAAGTGCTATCCGGATACGAGCATTCCATGACAGTCTTGTTTTGAATTCATCATCTGAATGGAGTGCATCCTGCAATGAACCATTACTACAGTACTCATAAATAAGAAGCCTTTGACCATGTTCGGTACAGTATCCAATAAGCTCAACAATATTTGCATGCCGGATTCTGTCAATGTTGTTTATCAAATCAAGAAACTCATCATCTGTTTGGTCATTAGAAACTCTCTTGTCTAGTTTCTTCACAGCAAGTATCTAGCAATTCATATAATGAGAGTGAGTGTCAAAATTTGAGTACCAATCACCATATATATATANCTTCACAGCAAGTATCTAGCAATTCATATAATGAGAGTGAGTGTCAAAATTTGAGTACCAATCACCATATATATATATATATATATATATATATATATATATATATATATATATTAAATTTACAAGTGTTGGGGCAAATGAAACACAAATGGTGGAACTTGAATAAAAAAGCATTCAAACATAACAGTACTCAAACATGTGCCAAAACAAATATCACCTATCCAGATAAGACAACAGTAGCTACCTTACAATGATTAAAGTTTAGAAAGATAAATCATAAGCCACAACAATAAAGATGAAGAAGACAGGAACAACACACAAAAAGCTAGTGTCTACGACTTTTCATCAGTAGATTCCATAAACATCAATGCTATTAAGATGCAAAAGTCATACCTTTCCATCAGGAAGTTCTGCCTTATACACAGTCCCCAGCATTCCTAAACCTATAAGATTGTCTTGAGAAAAGCTATTTGTATATTGTTGTAGGGCTGCAATGGTGAAAGTTTTCGCAAAAGTGGGAGGAACTGGACTTTTTTTGGGAGGATTGAAGTTAGCCCCTTTGTGGAATGAGGTTGGTTCAACAATCACACTCTCAGTAGGGAGTGGTGGAGGTGGAGGAGGTACTGGTGGAGAAGGCATGGAATATACATCTAATGAACTCATATCTATCTCATGATCTAACAGCTTTGGGATTGTTCCCATTCTTTGTTCATTCTTCTCTTGCTCGCCTTGTAGCTTTGGAATTGCCCTCATTCTCCTTGCCTCCTCTTGATCCCCTTTCGGCCTCACAACAGCACCCTTTGGTACTATTAAGTTAAGTAAATAAAAGATCATTAGAAAGTGCAATGATTATATTAGTGAAATCCTCACAACAAAAAATTAAATAACAGAAACAAAATTAGAGAGACCAAAAGTTATATATATTTGCCTTTCTCAGTTTGACTAGGTGGTTGGACAAATCCCTCATATTCTCTAGGATTCTGTCTTTCACCTCCATATTTTCCCACTTGATGTTGCTTGGAACTTTTGTTAACCTGTTCTCTTCTACTACATCTTGGAACAAAGAGAAGAAGTCCCAGGACTACAATAACAAACATCAATATACTAGAAATAGATATCCAAACCACCCTCTTGGTATTCTTTTTCGATTTCACAGAATTTGATTCCTTTGCTGCAGTTGGTCCATCAGTAGGTTTAGTAGGTAAACGTCCAGATGATGGAGTCCCAGAAACCACAGTTCCTGATGGCGATACTGGCACTGGAGAATGAGGTGGACGTGCCGGGGTTATAGTAGCATTGACATTAATATTAAACAGGTTTCCATCATTTCTGCATAACAAAATCATCATCAGTTATTGAAGAACCAAAGTTACTCATGTATAATACTTTTTCGACATTATCACTCAAATTACTGATGTAACAGAAATCAATAAAGGAACAGAGAATAAAGGAAACTTTGATTAATACTTTTGTTGTAAACACACCCACAATTGCACATTTGAAGTTATATGTCTCAAAACCTTGACTTGAGACTTTTTCTTTATCTTAAATTATGTGTAGTTTCAATTGTCTGACTGTATAAGTGGAGGCAGCGCGACACCCAATTGTTTGCTATTCTGAATTCTTACAACACTGCACGTCTTGGTAATTAAAATGATCGCAAATATTTTCATGAAAATGAACTACAATTCACACAAGTCCGTGTCCATCTTCACATTTTTCAAACACAGGAAGCATCTTAATTGAGCATGGGAAAACAATACTTTAAGGTTTTCACCTGAAGTTAGGTATGCTTAACAGCTTCGGGGGTATGGGTCCAACAAACTGATTGTTCTCAACATTCCTGTTCAAACAGGGAAGAGTAGGCACAAATTTAAAAGAGAATAAACGCGATTAAAAAGTTAAAGATTCTATACAAATTCAAATGGTTCAAAATTTCTACAAACTGTATCAACAGTTCTTTAAATTAGTTGGTAAAAACAAATTAATCACTACATTTTCACCAAATGTGTTTTCAGTTCACATAAATTTTTTTTCTTCTGAATATTGGTTTCTATCATTTATTTAATTTGGATTTTGGTTCATGTCATTAAACAATAAGCTATTTGTCCAATATTTTTCATTTACTTAGATTTTAATCATTGTAATTTTTACTTACTAAGGTCCCTATTTTGTGAAGAAAGGATCATTAAACTTTCCCATTATTAAAGCACTGGTTTCTCAGGGATCAAAATCTTATGGCATGAAACTGCAAGAACTGATTTTTATTTTAACCAACCTAATATCATGCAAAATTTATAAGAAACGTGTTAAGAGAAGTACAAATCTCGCAGCGGAAGGTCTTGTAAAACATCCAGGGTCCCAGAGAGGTTATTGTTCTGTAAATGTCTGCAAATGAAGAAAAAGTTAGGTTGATTGACAGAGAACAGAGAAATACGTTAAAACGGTAATCTTTATTAAGGCAAGATACTCACACGCTGGTCAGAGCTGACAAGTTCTCCATAGATGGAGGCAATTCCCCACTTAAATTATTATTAGATAAATCTCTGCACAGCAGTTTATGGTTCACCAAATAAGTTTTATATTTAACGAAGCTAAAATGATCTCCATTCAAATTTACATGTTAGTATTTGAAGAATAATTCAATGAGTCCCTACAGATTGATCAATTGAGTAAGAGACTGAAATGCATCTGGTATTTCTCCTGTTAAAAGATTGTTGTTAAGAGACCTGAAAGGGGATGATTCAACATCATTTAGATAAATTTGCCTAACAGTTAACAACTATCATTAGAATTTGATAAAGAGAGAGAAAATGCAATAAACTCACATGTCAGTCAATTCAGCCAACATGGATAAAGAGGCTGGAATACTTCCAGTGAACTGGTTATCTGATAGAAAGCTGCAAAAGTACAAACCATCAATTTATTTTGCACAATGTGTTGGAAGAAATATATCACAAAATTTGTTACCACATACAAGTGTTGCAAAGTGACTGGCAAACTGGATGGAATACTTCCCCCAATGTGATTGTTGTTTAGAACTCTGCCCCATAAACATGAAAAAATCGGTAAAGGTAATGCAGGAGAAACAGTGGGGAAGAACGCCCACTGCAATACATGAACCGAGGAAATGCACTATAGATGCAGACATACATTAACAGATGGACTTTTTTATGCCATGCACATGCCTGAGGACACCCAGAAAGATGGATGAAAAAGAAAACTACCAAGAGTGGAGCAGAGAGAGAGAGAGAGAGAGAGAGAGAGAGGTCTTTACATTGCTCTGATAGAAACAAAACTTCCTAAGCTGTCACCCAGTTCTCCTCCCAAGTTTGCACCATTCAGAGTTCTGTCATGAATGACAAAGAGCTACTGGTTATATATTCTGTGCATTTCAATCAATGTGAAGTAGAAGCAAGAGAAAGTGGTTACATACATTTCTTGAATTACTGAACCATTACATCGAACACCTTGCCACCCTTGTCCGCATGGGTCACCTCCACTAGGAACCCACCTAGGAAGAACAGGGTTGCCCAACGCAGTATATAAGTTATTTATTGCTGCAACTGCTCCAATTACAAAACTTTAACACTCTTAGGACGCACCACAGATAGATGAAATAAACAATCAAGAAATAATGTGTGCAAGTGTAAAAGAACAAAACATCACAATTCCACCCATGCCACATATTCAGTACCCATTGCACATTGGTTCAGATAAAGGCAGGATACTTCAAAAAAATTAGTCACGAGAAAGCGAGAAAGAATCACAACCTCAAGGTTACATAACTTTGATTTAAATGAGAAACCTTGAGCATGACACATAACAAAAGAGGCACAGAAGGATAATTATCAACCCAAAGCATGAATCTAGAGGGAAGTAGGTGACGACAAAAAGAAGATAGAATCGTTACCATCAGAGGGATCAGTGTCTGCATGTGAAAACTGGACTATGCAGATGAACAGAAATCCCAAAAGAACTTCGCCATGGATCTTCACTCCCTTGTACTGTGAGCCAGATCTCTCCTCACCCGTTCTTCCAAGCTCAATGTCAATCTTCTGCTCACTACTTGCCCTTGAAAGCAATCGTCTTACCATCCTCTTCTGGAAATTTAATCCCCCAAAAAATCTAAAACAAAGCCGTCATTTAAATAAAAAAAGTTAAAGTTGAGTAGAGTAATATAAAACATGAACACGAGGGATTAATCTGAGAAACAAAATGAACCTACGTAAGAGAGAAAGTGAACAAGCCTGGGAAGTAATGCTGAAAATCTCGAGATCAAAACCATAAACTAACAGATAAAATGAAGTTTAGTTTTGTAGAGTCAGTAAATAAACTTAAGAGCTAAGATTCATAGCTTATTTAGTAGTTTGAGTGGTGAACGTAAGCACTAAAGCTTTTGGCATATAGAATATAATAATGATCATTGTATATTAATTATAATGAAAGTGATTGAAAAATTGTGGCAAAAATCCCAATCTTTAGAAAAAGCTGGAAACAAGAGGAAAAGCTGCTCTGAGGGAATTCTATTCTGAAAAACAAACAATCATTTCTCTCTCTCTAAAAACTTCAGAGAGGTCGAACGAGGGTGAGTGAGAGTGAGTGTGTTTGTGCTGTTCGAGTAGTGTCTTATTATCTGAATGGTGAAATTAGCGTTGCCACGCTCTCTGTGAACGCGTAGGGTTACTCTACCACGACATGCTGCCCATGTTTGATGTTTAATAATGGAGTGCTTATTATGTAGTTGTGCCTTGTCTTGTCCCCTTGTTACAACCAGTCAATTATTTGTCAAACAGCATTAGTTATGAACAACAGATACTACATCCATTGTGTTTTTGCTGCTTAGTGAGAAGAAAATTGGATGTGACAAAACACTTGTAATTAAGCAGAAAAATAAATTTTAATATTCACTTTAAATAGATAAAATATATTATATATTTCTTAATTAATAATTTTTAAATGTTTTTTAATGACTCTCTTTCATTCATCTTAATTAACATTAATTTTTTTTTCTATTTTATTATGTGGGGATGCTAATGTTAACGTTTGCAAGGTGATGGAGAGTGCAATCACATGCCATGGCTCCGCGTGAGTTTGATGTATTGGCCCACAGCACCAAATTTCTTAATTTTTTTTCTGAATATTCTTGGTAATTTTCAACTTACACAATTATTTCAGATATTATTGTTATTAGAAAAACTTAAATTTCTTTTAGAAATGTAACAATTTACATTGGGAGTTTAATGTTGCGTTTGGATATGGGATACTGTTCATATGTACAGAAGAGTGAGAGTCGATGTTGTTTGGATCAGGGAACTTATAACGATTTGTAAATGTTGATTTGTTCTTAGATGTCACTTAAGAAAGAGAAAGTTACGTCACAGAAATAAAATTATTCATTAGGTCCTTTGATTTTAAGTAAATTTGATGTTGGTTAAGTTTATGATGGAGAAATATGATTATTTTTTGCATGGACGGAGGTTCTAAAAGGATAAAAGCGACGAAGATGAAGGCTTGGAAATGGAGTTTGGGAATGAGATAATTAATTCTTTTAAAGAAAAAAATTTCAAACATTTGAACCAAATTGATTCTCCTCTTTTATCATAACCAGAAAATCAATTCACCTTTTCACGAAATCGAACACTTTTTATACAGAATTTATTTGCTTCTTTTATACATACGTATAAGAATTTATCCGCTTGTTATATAAATATACATATAAGAATCGATTTGGTTCTTATTTATATATATAAAAGAATCGATGCCTTCTTTTATATATATAAATAATCAATTTTATTTTTTTTAATAATAATAATAATTTCATCCTTAACTTTTTTAAAATAATAATTTTAATTTTGTCTTAATATAATTTTCACTAATTACATTTAAATTTATATCATATTTATCTTCAAAGATAAAATGACAATCATCTAATTTTATTCAATAATTTTTTTTTTAATTTCTCACACTCATCATATAGTACACAAATTTTTATAAACTTTCATCTCAAATCACATCATTTTTTTCCTTAATTCAAACAACATCATATTCACCTTGAAATTCACTTAAATCAGCTTTTTCAAGCCATCGCTAGATACAAACACAACATAAATGAGGTTGTCAAAAGGACTACAACTTTCCATTTAATAGTATAAGATTATTGAATAAAACATTATAAAATTGATAAAACAAAACAGATATTTACATACATGTATGATATTAATACACTTATCCACCATAATAACTATTGTAATATACATATCAACTATGATCATTTGAGTTTTTCAAAACAAAAATAATTCCTATACAAAACATCTATAGAAAACTATAAAACTACTTCGTCGAATCCTCACCTTCCATCAAAGGCTTATCAACATCTATCTCACAATTTACTCACACCATTAAGTGATCATTGCAAAAGAACAACAAAACACAAAAAAAAAGAATACATGGTAATGTAGTGAACAAAAGTATTTTCCTAAATTATTTAAAGTATGTCATATATAAACTAAACATATAAAAAATACAACATGTCACACATATATTCACACAAACAGTTGACATTAAATTCAATTATTAGTATGTCTTTGACATTGGTATTCACTATAGGCGTTGAAGTAGTATTACTCTATAGAGTCATAAACAAATGGATTATCATTCTACTACTTACAAAGTTAGTCTCTTTTGCGCTTAGGACAAAAAAATATTGTGGCAAAGACCTTCTATTAAGTTGAGTTATATCGAATCTTTTGAGTTCTAAAAATTAAGTTGAGTTATATTTTGAGTTTGAATAAAAATTAAGTTGAGTTATATCGAATCTTAAGAAAGTTAAGTTAAACTACTATGAACAAAAATTTGAAATGAATCATTACGAAAATGAGTTCTATTGGACTAAAGGTCGAGATAGATTAATTAGGAAAAAAATTGAGATAAGCTAACAATTTATTTGCATCAAACCATGTCAAATGTTGAGAAGAGTTGGTGTGGATCGAAGGTCAAGACAGGTTGTCATGGATCAAAGGTTAAGATAGACCGATCCAGGTCAAAAATCGAGATAGACTGGGTTGGGTCAAAGGTTAAGACATGTTAAGTCTGACTAAAGGTCGAGAAGGGTTAACCTAAATTAAAGGTTGAAATTGGTTGATTCATACTGAAGATCAAGACAGACTGATATAAGTCGAAGGTCGAAACAGGTCGAGCCAAAGGTTAGGATGGGCCAATCTAACCCAAAGGTCATGACAGGCCCGTCTGAGTGAAAAGTCGAGACGAGCGGGTCGGGCCACGATAGAAATTTGGATGAATTCGACCACAAGCAAAATTTGGTTGAATTCAACTGGGTCATCTATGACCATAATTCAGTTGAATTTGACTGCGTCATCTGTGGTCAAAATTCTTATAAAATTGACTTAGTCTGCCCTAGTCAAATTTCGGTTGAATTGGTCTAAGTGAAATTTGTCCAAAATTTGATACAATAGTCTTTGACTGAAATTCATTTGATAAATTCTAACCAAAATTTAACTGAATTTGATCGAATTGATCAAAATTTAGTTAAATACATTAGAGTTAAACCTAATAAATATTTGACTAAATATGATTAAATAAGTTCTAACTCGAATTTAACGAATTCAATTAAGTTGGCACCAACCGAAATTAGAACTAATTTTACCGAGTCTCTGGACAAAAATTTGACCGCATTCACTGTCAATTTACATGAATTGCAGATTTCTATTGATATATTTATGAATACAAATAAAAAATAGACTAAATGATTAGATTTCCTTAACTCTATATTCGAAAAAGTTATACAAGATCGAGAGAAGAAAAAAAAGTACTGCCATGTAATAAATATATCAACTAATTTATTTAATAAATATAAGACATGAAATAAATGTAAATAAAAAAAGGACAAACATGCTATTATTTTATTGTGTGAGATAAAATGGGTTGAAGAAAAGGAAGTTTAAATATTATGGTTATGGTATGAAAAAAAAAGAATGATAAAAGAACATCGAACTTGGTAAAAATGCACATCCAATAACCGCGTTAGTATTTTTATCCACCTCGACCCTAACTGTCATTCAACATACCAAATATGTGCGAATCAAGTGAATTTTAGGAAAACCATTTAAACAATTCATTCTACTTTATTTATTTAGTGCAATTCATCTAAATAGATAGGTAGTTATTTAGAAAAAAAATTATAAATTAATTAATTTGTTTAAACTTTTTCATCAATATTTTTTATAATTTAATATAATTTTTTATTAACCCAAAATTCATTTATGTAATAAAACATGAATAACTGTATCTTCTTATAATATTTCATATTTAATAAATTTAACAATTAGTTTTATCCTTTGGTTAATTAAATAATTTTAATTCAAGAAGTTAGTTATTAATTTTTAAGTTACAAACTAAACATTTAACTAAAATTAGTTTATCAACTCGAGATAAAAGTGTTAAAATAGATTTTAACATGTGAGTTGAGGTTAATTTTTTTTTAAATTATAAGTTACAAAAAGTGACTTGAATTCAATTGATTCATTTTTAACTTAATATCTGTCAGTCAAACCATCGTTAACATTTCAAATATTAGAATATGAATTAAGTTTTCCATGATTTTAAATGATTCAAATTAAATAGTTATTTAATCACTAATTAATTTTTAATTTTAATAATCTATATAGTTTTATTAAATTTATTTATAATTCTTATTTTAATACTAATAATAAAATAATGTAAATATTAGTAGAAGAGTAACCATGTCCATTGGCATGATGAAGAGGGATTAAAGGAACTAAAAAAGCCAACATTTTGGTTCCGAATTCCAATGAATGGAGAAAAAGGGGCAAAACAGAAGGAAACCAATGGGCATCTTTGACAACCGAGGCCATCGTGTTGGCTGTGACGCATATGTGTCTCCACCCTCACAACAAGACAAATTGCCCACTGCATTAAATCGAAACCTGTGCCTATGCTTCACTGAAGCTAATTATAAAAAAAATTAAGCTTAACTTTATTTAAGAAATTGTTTTTTTTTCTTAATTCTCATCATAAAGTATTTTTTAAATAAATTATCGTACCCGATTATACTTATAAAAATATTAGTAATTTATATTTGTTTTTTATTAATCTTAACATAATCACTACCTTCGTACTATATTGTAATTTAATTTCTGTACACAGATTAAGAATAATAATAAACATTTTATTTCTTTTCAATAAAAATATTGTTTTATTTACTATAGATAGAAATATAAATATAATTTATTTATGACAGATTATAAATAAAATAGCAGAAACTACACTAAAAATTAAGAACGTCAGTTAATTTATTTATTTTGAAAACTAGAATTACAAATATTTTATATGGTATGATTTTTTTTATCTTTACCTAATCTAATGTTAGATAATTTCAAAGTAGACTCTTTATACAAACATATGATAAATAACTAAACTATAAATTTATAATAAATAATACATACAACAAATTAGTACTTTGGCTTTCTTGGGAATGTGTTTCTTATGATAATATTACAAAAAAAGAAAGAAAAAAGAATGAATATATTCTATTTTTATATCATATAAATTAATAAAGGTATAAAATGGATACCACTTGACATGAAGAATAGCCTAATATAAGTGTGAACCCATTTTGTGAAAACTACATCAGTCAAACAAATATTGTCGAACTAAAAATAGAAGCTGTTTTCTTTTTATCGGACCCGTTATGTTTATTAATGTTTTTCATCTCCTTTTCCACTGTGAACTTAGAAGTTCATAGCCCATAGAGTTTAAGTGTATATCGAGAGTGTGTATGCTTCACTGTAAACAAAATGGGTCGTTGTTGTAATGTAGGTCCATAGAATTAAAAAGTTGGGCCAGCATGACTCCAAGCAAAGTTGAGGCCCATACAGACGGTGGTTGGTGTGAGTTTGCGTGAATCTTCGTCCTCATGTTCCGCTCTATCTGCTTAACGCGATCTGTGATTGTCCCGACAGAGAGAGATGACGATGCATTCACGGATTAGAAGTGTTGCCGGAAACATCAAATGCGCCGCGAGACTCTTCAGTTCATCATCTGCAACCTCTCCGGCGGCGCCGTCGCAATTCTCGAATACTCTGGCAGGGCTCCGGGATCGGCTGGCGGAGGAGTCGCCGTCTCTCTCGGACTTCATTGCGCTGAAATCGGAGAGCGCGTACTCTGTAGAGGTTGGGACGAAGAAGAAGCCGCTTCCGAAGCCGAAGTGGATGAAGGAGGTTGTTCCTGACGGCGAGAAGTACGTGCAGATTAAGAAGAAGCTCCGCGAATTGAAGCTTCACACTGTTTGCGAGGAGGCTCGCTGCCCTAATTTGGGCGAGTGCTGGTCCGGCGGCGAGACAGGCACTGCTACCGCGACTATCATGATTCTCGGTGACACTTGTACTCGAGGTTGTAGGTTGTAATCCAATCATTTGGCTTTCTTTTTATGTGTTTTAACTATTTATTTATTTTTTTAATTGGTGCATTTATTTGTTTTCTGAAACTGGATTTGAGGAAACATGGATAAGTAGGTAGAGCAAATAATCCTTCATGTGTTTCAGTTTGATTGATAAGTCGAGCAGATAGGACTAGTCACTGGAGTAAAAAATAACATGGAATAGTTTTGTGCTCATGTTATGAATTCTAGGGAATGCTGTACTTGCTTGAAGCAATGCATGTTTTACAGATTGAGTTGTTTACTTGCTTAGCACGAATAGTTGACTGAGATTGTAATAAATTACATGTACAATCTTGGTTACTCAACTCCAAAAACTAGCTCATGAAGTTAGAGCTGTCCCAAACTTGTATATATTTTTTTGGCCATATCATTAGTGAGCGTGAGATCTCGAATATATTCCTTCAAATTCATGACTTGACAAGTTTACAGGATTCCATGTAATCCTATAATGGCTTGATAACAGTGACTCAATATGTCAATTAGTAATCACTAAAATAGGCTCTGATATCATGTTTAAATTTGAGTTTGGATGTATAACAAACTTTGATGTTAAAATATTTAGTTGTTCAATCGATAACTATAACTGTACTTCTCTTATGGGTAGTGCTTTTTACACATTACATCCTTTTGTTTGGGAAACTACACACACGATCATTGCTAGTCAAGGAAGGTAGGTGTAATTTCCCAAAGAAGTACTGAATGTAATAAGAACTGACTTCACGTAAGGTTTGAATGATTACCCACGACTCATTCTAGTTCTGTGGATTGGTTTTTTCACAAACACTTTCATTTAATTATTTGTTTTTAATTTTCAGATTTTGCAATGTTAAGACATCGAGGACTCCTCCACCACCTGACCCTGATGAGCCCACCAATGTGGCTGAAGCAATTGCATCATGGGGTCTGGATTATGTGGTTATAACTAGTGTTGACCGTGATGATTTACCTGATCAAGGGAGTGGTCATTTTACTGAAACAGTGCAGAAGCTGAAGGTACTGAAGCCTAATATCCTGATAGAAGCCCTAGGTATGCATTTTAATGTTTATAGTTTCTGAAAATAGTATGGCATCTGGTTCTATCAAATAACAAACAAACCAAGCGAAGCCTAATTCTGATAGGTGGGCACCTAGTTCTATTTAAAAAATTAAGCATCCATACGGTTTGCTATTGTAGTTTGTTGACAATGGGTATGAAAGGAAGGTTTCATCAGTTTTTGAAGTGTAGGATAGTTGGTTGCAAGGTGAATCAGGTTGTACCTATAGTGCTAATTTCCCATGCAGTGTCTATTGCTGAATTTCATAGACGTAGTATTTTTATTACTGAAGTGTGATATGCTAACGGTACGGCTTTTGATAGAATTAAAAAGATATCTTGTTTACAGGTCAATGAGAATAAATTTGTTTTGATTTTGTATTTTCATGTTTTTATATTAGGTATCAATCTTAGTATATATTTGTTGATGTTAGATATATTGTGTTTTATGTTAATTAGGGAAACATGTTCCTATGTTAATATGATATTAGAGTTATGGTTTAGAGCTTATTTTAGCGAAATTTGTTGTTTGTTGGGCATGTTCCATTTGCTATTGGACTGCTATCCGACCACCCATTAATGTCTAATCCCACGCACGAGATGTATATACCTCGGCGAGAGGGAGGTGTGTTGGAAGTCCCACATCAACTAGTGATAAGACCAATTTAGAGTATATAAGTGGGTGTAAACCTCACGATACAAGTCTCGTGGGGTTGAGATAGATTCAAAGTCCACTTCTTAACATAGTATCAGAGCTTAAGGTTCTTTTGAAAAATTTTCGTTGCTCCTGTCCACTGTAACTGCCGTCACCATTACCGCTACCGTCTGTTGCCATAGTTTCAGTTTCAACCTGCGACCATGCGGTTGTGCTTTTTAGGTCAGGCGACAACCCCAACACCATCCAAATTGTCGCCATTGGAGTCCATACACGCTCCCACGTGCCAATCAAAGTTTGCAAATGCTGTCTTTTCCAGTTGCTCGTGGCGGGGTGTGCGTCTTCTTTGGCGCCGATCATTGTAACCAGACTCATTGCGTCCTTCTCTCTTTGGATCTGGCCTTACTAAGTATGTCAATGTGAACTTGCTAAGTTAGATGATACTAATTATGCGACTTGGGCACCAAACATTAAACTTTGGCTTGAGAGTCAGAAATATCTTGATCATCTTACTCAAAGAGTGATTGATATTGCTCCTAGTGAATTTTCTCGTTGAAAGAAAATTGGTGCTCAGTTATGCATGGTTTTCAAGAATACTCTTCACTTTTCTTTAAAACAAATGTTTCATGCCTACGTCACCGGTTCTGAAGTCTGAGATCGGGAAAAATTATTATACACCAATGATACCCAACGTCTTTATGGTGTTTTTCACAAACTTTTCAATGTTGTTGCTCCTTGAAGTCAAGATTCTATGGTTGATTATTTGGGTAAGATTTAATGAATTATTACCTCCTGTTTCTACTCCTGCCCAAAAAATAGAGCAACGATCAAAGTTCCTTATGGAATTGGCATTACCCAGACTTGTTGATAAATATTCCCATGTCTGTGATCAGGTTTTGGGTTCCCTTGTTGTATCCAAAAGTCTACTTGTTCCATCCTTTTGTGTGTGCCAAGTAAACCCCTCAATGATACACCTATTTTTGCCCATGATGCTTCTGCTTTGGCATGTCAACATGATGAATCGCCCTCGCAAGCCAGGAAAAGGGCGTCACAAGTGTGACCATTGTGGCAAACTAGGTCACAAGATTAACATGTGTTATGCATTACATGGTCCTCCTCCTTGATCTGCTGTTGCTCATACTAATCCTCCCTCACAACCATCCTCTTTGGATTCTCATCCATCTGATAGTGCTGACAAATCTACTTTCTTCAATGAATTTCTTAAATGGTGTGATGATCGTCAACCCTTTAGTTCCACTGGTTCTGTTGCATGCACTGTACATCTTTTTGTTGGTCTAACTCAATCTTCTTCTATTGGTCCTTGGGTTCTCGATTCAGGTGCCATAGATCACATTACTGATAACAAATCTTTGTTTTCTTCTTTATCCTCTCTATATAATTTACCTTCTAATACATTGGCTAATGAGTCTATGGTTTTAGCTCATGGTGTTGAGACTTCTGACCTTTTTCCTTTTTATCCATTGACAATGTTCTTCATGTCCTTGAGTCTCTTTTTAACTTATTATCTATTAGTCTTCTAACCTGTTCTCTTGATTGTGTTATTTCTTTTACCAAAAATTATGTTTGCTTATAGGATCAAAGTTCGAGACAGGTGATTGGCATCGAATGTGAGTCTCATGGTTTTTATCATCTCCACCCTTCTACACATGTTGGCACAATTATGAAGTCGACATCTCTCCTTCATGCTTAGCTAGGTCATCTCAGTTTGGCTAAATTGCAACAACTTGTTCTTAGCTTGTCCAAGTTATCTAGTTTGTTGTGTGAGTCGTGTCAATTAGGGAAACATAGTCGTAGTTCCTTTCCTAGTAGTGTCTCACAACATGCTTCTTCCCCTTTTGCCTTAGTTCACTTTGACATTTGGAGACCTAGTCATGTTAAGTCTAATTTAGGTTTTCATTATTTTGTTATTTTTATTGATGATTATTCCAAATGTACTTGGTTATTTTTAATGAAAATTGTTCTGATTTATTTTCTATCTTTCAAACCTTTTATAATGAAATTAAAACTCAATTTGGTGTTTCTATTCGAACTTTGTGAAGTGATAATAGCCGTGAATATCTTTCAAATTCTTTTAAACAATTTATGGCTTCTCCTGACATTCTCCATGAAATTTCATGTGCTTATTCACCTAAACAAAATAGAGTGATTGAACGCAAGAATAGACATCTTATTAAAACAACTTGCACTCTTTTAATTCATGGTGAGGTTCCTCAACATTTTTTTGGTGATGCTATTCTTATTGCATGTTATCTTATTAATCATATGTCATCTTTAGTTTTAGATAACAAATTTCCTCATTCTATTTTATTTCCTCATGAACCCCTTCATCCCTTGCTTCTTTGTTCATAATTTTAGTCTTGGTCTTGATAAGTTATCTCATAGATCACACTAATGCGATTTTTTAGGATTTACTTGATCACAAAAAGGATACAAGTGTTTTTTTTTTCCTTCTCTTAACTGCTATTTTGTTTCTGTAGATGTCACCGTCAATGAGTCTTTTTTTTTTTTTTACTTTTAAGGGTCCTTCTTCTTCTGATGTGTCTTTGTCTACTACAATTAATATTCCTATTGTTTGTGATTCTTTTGTTGTGCCTAGTCCACCATCAGAATATTCTCCTCCACCACCCCCCTTTAGGTTTATAGTCAAAGATGTTCCCAATAACCACTAAATGACTCACTTCAAGTGCTAACTATTTTGTCTCCTCCTACTCTATCGATTGAGTCTGACCTTCCAATTGCCCTCCGTAAAGGTATATGTTCTACTCACAATCCTTCTCCCATTATATTGCTTTGAATTACCATAGATTATCATTACCTTTTTATATCTGTTTTTAGTTTATTTCTTCTGTGTCTATTCCTAAATATGCCAGTGATGCCTTAGCCCATCTTGGTTGGTGTCAAGCTATGCTAGATGAACTAATTGCTCTTCAAAATAGTGGAACTTGGGAGCTTGCTCCATTATTGTCTGAGAAATCCGTTGTTGGTTGCAGGTGGGTTTTTGCTATCAAAGTTGGTTCTGATGGTACTATTGGTCGCCTCAAAGCTCGACTTGTGGCCAAAGATTACACACAAATTTTGGATTGGATTATGGTGATATTTTTCTCCAGTGCCAAAGATGACTTCTGTTCGTTTATTTATAGCTATGACTGCTCTTCACCAATGACCTCTTTATAAACTAGATGCAAAAATGCTTTCCGCAATAGAGATTTTCACGAAGAAATTTATATGGAGTAATCTCCCGGATTTGTTACTCAAGGGGAGTCTTCTGGATTGGTATGTCATCTTCGCAAATCTTTATATGGCCTAAAACCCCTAGGGCTTGGTTTGAAAAATTTAGCAATGTTGTTTAACAATTTGGTATGACTTAGAGTGAGGCAGATCATTCCGTCTTTTACCGTCACTCAAGTGTTGGATGTATCTATTTGATAGAATATGTTGAAGACATTGTTCTTACAAGTATTGACCACCATGACATCTCCCAGATGGAATAACACCTTTGCCACCATTTTCAGACCACAGATCTTGGCAAACTCAAATACTTCTTGGGTATTGAGGTGACACAATGCAACGATGGTATTGTTATATCTCAAAGGAAGTATGCATTGGATATTTTAGAGGAAACTAGGTTGATGAATTCAAAATCTATTGACAAACTCATGAATCCTAATACCAAACTCCTACCAAATCAGGGGGAGCCCAAGCAATATAGAAGATTGGTTGGGAAATTAAATTACGCTATCATTTCCTTTGTAGTTAGTGTGGTGAGTTAATTTCTCAATTCCCCATTGGAATGTAGTCATCCGTATATTAAAGTACATTAAAAGATCTCTTGGAATAAGTTTGTTATATGGTTCCAATAACCATACAAAAGTTGTTTGCTATTCAAATGCTGATTGGGCAAGATTTCCTTTTGATAGAAGATCTACTTCCGGGTATTGTGTCTCCATGGGTGATAACTTGATCTCTTGAAAGAGTAAGAAAAAAAGCATTGTGGCAAGATCTAGTATAGAAGCAGAACATATAATTATGGTCCCAATCACTTGTGAACTTGTTTGGCTTAAACAATTGCTTAGAGAATTACAATTTGGGGATGTCACTCAAATGACACTTATATGAGACAATCAAGCTGCTCTTTATATCAATTTTAATCCCGACTTTCATAAGAGGACCAAAGACATTGAGATTGATGGTCATTTCATTCGAGAGAATAATGTATCTGAAGACATTAAGACTGAGTTCGTAAACTCAAATGACCAGGTAGCATACATTCTCACTTAGCCTTTATAGGTATCGATAATTAATTATATTTATAACAAGTTTAGTACATACGATTTATATGCACCTGTTTGAGGGGAGATGTTAGATATATTGCATTTTATGTTAATTAGGGAAACATGTCCCTATGTTAATTATGTTTTTTTTATATATTTATTTGTATCTAGGTTTAGTCCACATTCTCTTTATTATAAATACATTACTTTGTATATTTTCTACACAAGGAAGATTAATCTTAGTTTTTCACTATATTCAATAGTTGAGATGGAGAATTATTTAGGGTACTATGCTTGGTTAAAAACCTTTCTAAATACTAATCAATATTTCTTCCTTTGATGACTTGTGCACTATTGTTGTTGTAAAGTTCCGGACTTCCGAGGAGATGATGACTGTGTAGAGAAGGTTGCCAAATCAGGATTGGATGTCTTTGCACATAACATCGAGACAGTTGAAGAGCTACAGAATGTTGTACGGGATCATCGTGCTAGTTTTAAGCAGTCATTAAAAGTTCTAATGATGGCCAAGGAATATGCTCCTGCTGGAACACTCACTAAGACTTCAATAATGTTAGGTTGTGGGGAAACACCTGACCAGGTCGTGAAGACCATGGAAAAGGTTCGAGCGGCTGGTGTTGACGTGATGACATTTGGGCAGTACATGAGACCTTCAAAGCGCCACATGCCAGTATCTGAATATATTACACCGGAGGCCTTTGATAAGTATCAGACTCTTGGCATGGAAATGGTGAGTCTTTTTGTTCACGTGTTTGTATTTAACTTATTTTTGTTTGGAGAAATACTCATTTTTTTGGGAANCGAGATGTATATACCTCGGCGAGAGGGAGGTGTGTTGGAAGTCCCACATCAACTAGTGATAAGACCAATTTAGAGTATATAAGTGGGTGTAAACCTCACGATACAAGTCTCGTGGGGTTGAGATAGATTCAAAGTCCACTTCTTAACATAGTATCAGAGCCTAAGGTTCTTTTGAAAAATTTTCGTTGCTCCTGTCCACTGTAACTGCCGTCACCATTACCGCTACCGTCTGTTGCCAAAGTTTCAGTTTCAACCTGCGACCATGCGGTTGTGCTTTTTAGGTCAGGCGACAACCCCAACACCATCCAAATTGTCGCCATTGGAGTCCATACACGCTCCCACGTGCCAATCAAAGTTTGCAAATGCTGTCTTTTCCAGTTGCTCGTGGCGGGGTGTGCGTCGTCTTTGGCGCCGATCATTGTAACCAGACTCATTGCGTCCTTCTCTCTTTGGATCTGGCCTTACTAAGTATGTCAATGTGAACTTGCTAAGTTAGATGATACTAATTATGCGACTTGGGCACCAAACATTAAACTTTGGCTTGAGAGTCAGAAATATCTTGATCATCTTACTCAAAGAGTGATTGATATTGCTCCTAGTGAATTTTCTCGTTGAAAGAAAATTGGTGCTCAGTTATGCATGGTTTTCAAGAATACTCTTCACTTTTCTTTAAAACAAATGTTTCATGCCTACGTCACCGGTTCTGAAGTCTGAGATCGGGAAAAATTATTATACACCAATGATACCCAACGTCTTTATGGTGTTTTTCACAAACTTTTCAATGTTGTTGCTCCTTGAAGTCAAGATTCTATGGTTGATTATTTGGGTAAGATTTAATGAATTATTACCTCCTGTTTCTACTCCTGCCCAAAAAATAGAGCAACGATCAAAGTTCCTTATGGAATTGGCATTACCCAGACTTGTTGATAAATATTCCCATGTCTGTGATCAGGTTTTGGGTTCCCTTGTTGTATCCAAAAGTCTACTTGTTCCATCCTTTTGTGTGTGCCAAGTAAACCCCTCAATGATACACCTATTTTTGCCCATGATGCTTCTGCTTTGGCATGTCAACATGATGAATCGCCCTCGCAAGCCAGGAAAAGGGCGTCACAAGTGTGACCATTGTGGCAAACTAGGTCACAAGATTAACATGTGTTATGCATTACATGGTCCTCCTCCTTGATCTGCTGTTGCTCATACTAATCCTCCCTCACAACCATCCTCTTTGGATTCTCATCCATCTGATAGTGCTGACAAATCTACTTTCTTCAATGAATTTCTTAAATGGTGTGATGATCGTCAACCCTTTAGTTCCACTGGTTCTGTTGCATGCACTGTACATCTTTTTGTTGGTCTAACTCAATCTTCTTCTATTGGTCCTTGGGTTCTCGATTCAGGTGCCATAGATCACATTACTGATAACAAATCTTTGTTTTCTTCTTTATCCTCTCTATATAATTTACCTTCTAATACATTGGCTAATGAGTCTATGGTTTTAGCTCATGGTGTTGAGACTTCTGACCTTTTTCCTTTTTATCCATTGACAATGTTCTTCATGTCCTTGAGTCTCTTTTTAACTTATTATCTATTAGTCTTCTAACCTGTTCTCTTGATTGTGTTATTTCTTTTACCAAAAATTATGTTTGCTTATAGGATCAAAGTTCGAGACAGGTGATTGGCATCGAATGTGAGTCTCATGGTTTTTATCATCTCCACCCTTCTACACATGTTGGCACAATTATGAAGTCGACATCTCTCCTTCATGCTTAGCTAGGTCATCTCAGTTTGGCTAAATTGCAACAACTTGTTCTTAGCTTGTCCAAGTTATCTAGTTTGTTGTGTGAGTCGTGTCAATTAGGGAAACATAGTCGTAGTTCCTTTCCTAGTAGTGTCTCACAACATGCTTCTTCCCCTTTTGCCTTAGTTCACTTTGACATTTGGAGACCTAGTCATGTTAAGTCTAATTTAGGTTTTCATTATTTTGTTATTTTTATTGATGATTATTCCAAATGTACTTGGTTATTTTTAATGAAAATTGTTCTGATTTATTTTCTATCTTTCAAACCTTTTATAATGAAATTAAAACTCAATTTGGTGTTTCTATTCGAACTTTGTGAAGTGATAATAGCCGTGAATATCTTTCAAATTCTTTTAAACAATTTATGTCTTCTCCTGACATTCTCCATGAAATTTCATGTGCTTATTCACCTAAACAAAATAGAGTGATTGAACGCAAGAATAGACATCTTATTAAAACAACTTGCACTCTTTTAATTCATGGTGAGGTTTCTCAACATTTTTTTGGTGATGCTATTCTTATTGCATGTTATCTTATTAATCATATGTCATCTTTAGTTTTAGATAACAAATTTCCTCATTCTATTTTATTTCCTCATGAACCCCTTCATCCCTTGCTTCTTTGTTCATAATTTTAGTCTTGGTCTTGATAAGTTATCTCATAGATCACACTAATGCGTTTTTTTAGGATTTACTTGATCACAAAAAGGATACAAGTGTTTTTTTTTTCCTTCTCTTAACTGCTATTTTGTTTCTGTAGATGTCACCGTCAATGAGTCTTTTTTTTTTTTTTTACTTTTAAGGGTCCTTCTTCTTCTGATGTGTCTTTGTCTACTACAATTAATATTCCTATTGTTTGTGATTCTTTTGTTGTGCCTAGTCCACCATCAGAATATTCTCCTCCACCACCCCCCTTTAGGTTTATAGTCAAAGATGTTCCCAATAACCACTAAATGACTCACTTCAAGTGCTAACTATTTTGTCTCCTCCTACTCTATCGATTGAGTCTGACCTTCCAATTGCCCTCCGTAAAGGTATATGTTCTACTCACAATCCTTCTCCCATTATATTGCTTTGAATTACCATAGATTATCATTACCTTTTTATATCTGTTTTTAGTTTATTTCTTCTGTGTCTATTCCTAAATATGCCAGTGATGCCTTAGCCCATCTTGGTTGGTGTCAAGCTATGCTAGATGAACTAATTGCTCTTCAAAATAGTGGAACTTGGGAGCTTGCTCCATTATTGTCTGAGAAATCCGTTGTTGGTTGCAGGTGGGTTTTTGCTATCAAAGTTGGTTCTGATGGTACTATTGGTCGCCTCAAAGCTCGACTTGTGGCCAAAGATTACACACAAATTTTGGATTGGATTATGGTGATATTTTTCTCCAGTGCCAAAGATGACTTCTGTTCGTTTATTTATAGCTATGACTGCTCTTCACCAATGACCTCTTTATAAACTAGATGTCAAAAATGTTTTCCGCAATAGAGATTTTCACGAAGAAATTTATATGGAGTAATCTCCCGGATTTGTTACTCAGGGGGAGTCTTCTGGATTGGTATGTCATCTTCGCAAATCTTTATATGGCCTAAAACCCCTAGGGCTTGGTTTGAAAAATTTAGCAATGTTGTTTAACAATTTGGTATGACTTAGAGTGAGGCAGATCATTCCGTCTTTTACCGTCACTCAAGTGTTGGATGTATCTATTTGATAGAATATGTTGAAGACATTGTTCTTACAAGTATTGACCACCATGACATCTCCCAGATGGAATAACACCTTTGCCACCATTTTCAGACCACAGATCTTGGCAAACTCAAATACTTCTTGGGTATTGAGGTGACACAATGCAACGATGGTATTGTTATATCTCAAAGGAAGTATGCATTGGATATTTTAGAGGAAACTAGGTTGATGAATTCAAAATCTATTGACAAACTCATGAATCCTAATACCAAACTCCTACCAAATCAGGGGGAGCCCAAGCAATATAGAAGATTGGTTGGGAAATTAAATTACGCTATCATTTCCTTTGTAGTTAGTGTGGTGAGTTAATTTCTCAATTCCCCATTGGAATGTAGTCATCCGTATATTAAAGTACATTAAAAGATCTCTTGGAATAAGTTTGTTATATGGTTCCAATAACCATACAAAAGTTGTTTGCTATTCAAATGCTGATTGGGCAAGATTTCCTTTTGATAGAAGATCTACTTCCGGGTATTGTGTCTCCATGGGTGATAACTTGATCTCTTGAAAGAGTAAGAAAAAAAGCATTGTGGCAAGATCTAGTATAGAAGCAGAACATATAATTATGGTCCCAATCACTTGTGAACTTGTTTGGCTTAAACAATTGCTTAGAGAATTACAATTTGGGGATGTCACTCAAATGACACTTATATGAGACAATCAAGTTGCTCTTTATATCAATTTTAATCCCGACTTTCATAAGAGGACCAAAGACATTGAGATTGATGGTCATTTCATTCGAGAGAATAATGTATCTGAAGACATTAAGACTGAGTTCGTAAACTCAAATGACCAGGTAGCATACATTCTCACTTAGCCTTTATAGGTATCGATAATTAATTATATTTATAACAAGTTTAGTACATACGATTTATATGCACCTGTTTGAGGGGAGATGTTAGATATATTGCATTTTATGTTAATTAGGGAAACATGTCCCTATGTTAATTATGTTTTTTTTATATATTTATTTGTATCTAGGTTTAGTCCACATTCTCTTTATTATAAATACATTACTTTGTATATTTTCTACACAAGGAAGATTAATCTTAGTTTTTCACTATATTCAATAGTTGAGATGGAGAATTATTTAGGGTACTATGCTTGGTTAAAAACCTTTCTAAATACTAATCAATATTTCTTCCTTTGATGACTTGTGCACTATTGTTGTTGTAAAGTTCCGGACTTCCGAGGAGATGATGACTGTGTAGAGAAGGTTGCCAAATCAGGATTGGATGTCTTTGCACATAACATCGAGACAGTTGAAGAGCTACAGAATGTTGTACGGGATCATCGTGCTAGTTTTAAGCAGTCATTAAAAGTTCTAATGATGGCCAAGGAATATGCTCCTGCTGGAACACTCACTAAGACTTCAATAATGTTAGGTTGTGGGGAAACACCTGACCAGGTCGTGAAGACCATGGAAAAGGTTCGAGCGGCTGGTGTTGACGTGATGACATTTGGGCAGTACATGAGACCTTCAAAGCGCCACATGCCAGTATCTGAATATATTACACCGGAGGCCTTTGATAAGTATCAGACTCTTGGCATGGAAATGGTGAGTCTTTTTGTTCACGTGTTTGTATTTAACTTATTTTTGTTTGGAGAAATACTCATTTTTTTGGGAATTCATAGGAGTTGTTGAAGACGATAGCATTTATATTCCATAATTAATTGTTTTCTGTATCGGTAGTCATCCCAACTGCTTATTATAAGGGATACTACTGATTTAAGTCTCTATGCCACTAGGCTCGACAGTTTTGGCCCGACCCTTATCATAAGGAAATACTACCTCTTTAAGTCTCTACGCCAATAGGCTCGACACTTGGGGGGGGGGGGGGTAATTTGCCTGATGACCCTCTTAGCATGAAGGAATACAACCTATTTAACGGGTTGGTTATGATGCTAGGAAACTGCTGTAGAGGGATTCAATGACACTACTCGGAATGTTAGGTGAAAATCTCGGGGATATCCAATCATGGTACTTGAAGTTGGTTAAGAAATATGAACTATAAGGGATAAATGATATCGATTAACGTATGGAATAATAGAACCACTAACAGAACAACTAACTAGGCTTATAAAAAGCACTTATCACTGAACAAAATAACGGCTTGACGTACGGGGTCTAGCGTATTGGTAATTAGCCTAACTCCCTTAGCATGAGGGAATACAACCGATTTAACAGGCTGGTTATGATGTCTGGAAACAGCTGATAGAAGGTATTCAATGAGACTACCCGGAATTTTTGGTGGAAATCTTGGGTATATCCAATCATGGTACTTGAATTTGGTTGAGAAAATACAAACTATGAGGGATAAATGATGTCAGTTGACATCTGGGACAATAGAACCACTAACGGAGCAACTAACTAGGACTTATAAAAAGAACCTCTCACTATGAACAAACTGACTAAATTCTAAATGCTTTAGCTGGAAGCCCTAGGAACGATACGGAGGTACTTTTGGCCAGAGCAGTTTCCAAAAGTAATTGATAGAATCATGGTTATCAAACTCTCCAGTTAACTCGTAAACTCTTTCTGAGTTTACGTTTCCAGACATGGCTTCCGAGTTAACTCGGAAGTAAACTCGTTCTCTGCGTAAACTCGATAGAATCGATTGTGAAATCTGTAGGATCGTGTAAAATCGCGAGTTTGGAGCGATTCTGCGAATTTGAAAGTTATATATTTAATGAAATGCATCAAGATTAATGACAATAATTCATGTATTTATGTTTTACAATATTTATTTTTATGAACAATATAACTATAAATTTTATTTATTTAAAATTATATAATTTTGTAGACTTATTTGAATTAAGATATTTATATAATTTGTTTTATCTGAAGTAAACTCTCACGAGTTTACTCCACTTTCATGAGTTTACTTAAACTCTTGAATTTGATAACCTTGGATAGAATATATGATGAATATCTTGGAACACCAAGATTGTAATATTTTAGATTACCTTAGAGATTTTATCTTTAGAATAGTTTTTCTTTTTCTTTTGATAAGTGTAATATGTGGCTTTGCTAATTCTTTGATTTCCAGATTTCCTTATATTTCATGACTTGACTTCTTATTTAGCTAGGGATTATGTTATAGTGTTGTAATAAAAAAGAATTAGTGTTTTATCATCTTAATGCAACTCCTTATTCAGATTGTTTCATTTTGGTCCCTGTACCAAAAATCCAATAATTTCAACAGTAATTAATGATAGTATATTTTCTCATAAATTTTTCTGGCCTTCATGAAATCCTAAATATCAGTTCTGTACGATACTATTTTATTTATTTTGTTGTTTCCTGTGTTATCTCGGTGTAGATGATATTTGAGTGGCATTAAAACTTATCACACTTGAGCTTCTTGCCTGTATTTATTATTGTCTCAAAATTTGGGGCATATGAAAAACATCTCCTGCATCATTTTTGCTTATTCAGTTCTTGTAAAATAATCGCATCTTGCCAATCCGTGGTAAATTCAGGCTTGTTATTACCTATTTATTCTTAGGAGTTAGCACACCCGGACCCAGGGGACCTGTCAATATCAATCTTTACCTGACATTCTATTTTTATTCATCAACAAGCGAGTGCAATCATGGAACATTTCTCTCCTTTTAATTGTTGCATCCAGCATCATGATGATTTGTGGAAAAACTGTAATACTATAAAAGTTGCATATATTATTTAATTATAGCTATCATGTGGTATGAATGACGAACTGATTCTACTTTGCGTTAGGGCTTTCGATATGTGGCATCAGGGCCCATGGTGAGGTCTTCATACAAAGCAGGTGAATTCTATATTAAATCCATGATTGAATCGGATCGAGCTGCATCTCCCTCAAAGCTGACATCCTCTTGATCCATTATCTTTTTTTCTTTTATTTACTCACTCCAATGCATATGTAAGGAGCGCAGGCTCACTACATGCTGTTGATGCTCATGCCACCTGTAATATGAGTGAAAATCTGTAAACGGGCATGTGCTGTATGCCATTTTTTTTTCAGCCTCCTACTCAACCCCAACACCTATTATTTGGAAAGTGCAGATTTCAGAGTTGATTGTATATGTTCTCATTTACGTGTACTCATTTTCTCTATTTAACTGGTACTCATACCAGTTTCTGTAGTTATTAAAAGCAATAAATGTTTTCCTCTTATTTGAGAAATTGTCTAAAGCTGCTGATTTTATTACTGTTGAAGTGTTGATTTTATCTCAATTTGGGTTTATTTGGTAGTTAACATTCAAACTTATCTCACTGAACTTTATAGCAGCGTACTACCGCGAGCCTATATAATTGTGCTGGCAAATTGTCCTGAAGCCATGTTTAGTGTTACCGTTACATTCATCAGAAGGATAGCTCAGCACAGCAATGACTAGTGAGGTATTCTTTTTTTGGGTTGGGACTTATGACAGGCTGGCTAGTGCCTGTCTCTCAACATCTTGTGGGGACTGAAGGTAAAACAATTGAAAGGTGGAATACTTTGAGTAATCAGTTTTGGTTACAATACATTCCTGGAGCATATAAAATCTGTCGAAATATGGAAAGTTTTGGGGGGTACCCTTGTACCTAGGGTTCGTGTGAATATAGTCGTAAAATGCTTACTGGGGTAAATCTTGGTGAGGTTTTTGTTTTCATTGTCTATTACAACTTAACAAACTGATGCTGATCAGAAGAGAATCCATTTAAGTTTGTCCAGTTTTTGGTGATGCTAAGCTTCATAAGATAATAAATTTAGCTATCAATAGACGGTGCCAAAAATGGCAGCTCGACTAAACCCACATTAATAAAATTGTGTCTGCTTCAGTGCCAATAGGATATTTTGGTAATTTATCTGAAGAAAATATTTTAAATATAAAAAATAAAAAGCTACGTATTTTTTAAAATTTCAATTATATTAATGAAAATACTTTTTGATTTTAGATATAATAAAATAATTTTAAAAATTATTATTATTATTATTTTATATGTCCAGTTAAACAAAAAAGTTAATGAATTGAATAAAAAATATCTGATTTAATTTATGTCGAGATATTTATTTTACAGACTTTTCAGATTGCCTTATATTTTACTGCTCTAATAACAATTCGTTTTAATTTAGGTTAGCGTTTTGATTGGTGCATATTGGGACAGTTTTAGTAGTTATCATTATAGATATTAAAAGTTTAAGTATTACGTAAACAACGACCAAAATTTTTTCACACTATTCATAACGTTTTCTGTGTATTCGATTTGTTGGTTTTGAAATGAAATTACTATCTTTCTTAAGTGAGAATTCAAAAGGCTTCCATCTTTATTTTGCTTACGTTCTTTAGCATGATATTGACAGCCCTGGCCACCAATGTTTAGCTTTTGAATAATCTTTTCCCATTGCATTAACTTTTAGAATTGCCTTTTGAGCTCGTCCTTCTCAATTTCTTCCATCAAATTTTAGAATTCACTTTTGAATTCAACTTTTCCATTTTCTGAAAGGGAAAATATTATGACATTTTCAAAGAGAATCTTATTTTCATCGAGTGTTCTATTATGCAGGAAATAAGTGTTACCATTTCAGAAAACGTGCTAAATTTAGACTATTTAAAACAGCACTAAAAACTATATTAAATACCGTAAAAAATCACTTTTCTTCATCGCGTAGTTTTCGAAGATTTGGAATTTGAATTTTTTCAATTTAAAGGGTTGCCAAAAGCAGTTTCAAACTGCAATTTCCTTCTTTTAATAAACCTTACATTCCAATGGAGTTTTATAACCACGCTTCTATCATAAACTAACTATAATTGCAAAGCGTGGTCCATAAAATAACGTTCCTGAAGGCAACACAAATTATATTTTCAATATTTTTTCATCAAATATCTTGAAACAAAATAATTATTGACAGCATCAAGCAAATAATAATTAATTCTTCATACCCACTATCACATATATCATATTAAAAAAATATTACATAGCTTTTATTTAAATAAAAATTTAAGTATGGTTCCTTAATAGTTATTTATGATAATTTCTTTAGTCATCCGCCCGCATAAATTCAAATACTTAACATTGATGATGATTTTGAAACGGAGCTCAAATTATGAAAAGAGAATTTATTTATTTATTTTGCTTGGCTACCAGATATATGATTTAAACATTATATATTAATACTAATATTTTAACTATTGATTTTTATTTTAGTTTTTTAAAAATAAATCACATATGGGAATTTTGGTTTAATTTATACAATTCAATCCAACCTTTGAAGAATAAAACCAAATAACTGAGCAAGAACAAAGCGAGACAAGCATTTTGCGTAGGAGTATTCTTCTTTTACGTGAGATATAAACAGATACTACTACTTATAACTATCTATGTTAACTTTATATACCAATACGTTGACTTAAGTAAAATTAAATTTGAATTACTTAAAGAAAATCTCATATTCAAATATCTAGAAAAAAATCATTGGAAAAAAACACCATAATAAATGAAGTTTTTAAAGTAGGGATTAGTCATCATTCAAATTAAACAAAAATCTTATCTGTTCAAACACTATTAATTATTAATAAAGCAAAACAAAACTTTCAAGTAAAAGAACTAAAATTCAAAACGTAGCCATAACTTAAATATATCTTACTCCAAAGAATCCAAGGCGATACTTTAATTAAAATTACTGTATCTTTTTTTTTTATATTTTTTCTGAAGTTCTTTTATACGGACAAATCAGTAAAAGAAAGCCAAACTTTTATGAATGTCATGGAACATCCATGCTTTCTAACACCCAACTAAGCATTAACATTTACAAGAGTATTAAATTCAAAATATTTATTTAGTTAAAAGGAAAATATATTACATGTTTAGATTAGATTTTATCCTGCTAAGGTTGTGAGAATATAATACATGTCCAAAAGAATATTTACTTTTAATAAAAACATAAATACAAAAGTAACATACTTTCCTTTATTTACATCATTATTATTTAAAGTCTCAATTATTAACTAGTTGAACTTTTTTAATAAGATTGAATATATTTTTTGTCTCTTAATATTAAATGAAAATTAAAATTAATTTTTTTTTAAATTTTGAACTAATTTAACTTTTCATCTTTAAAATTTTATAAATTTAATCTTTTTAATCAAATTTTATTAAATTTATTTAAAATTTTAAATATATTTCTTAATTAATATTGAAAAAGGATCGATATATCAATGTAAACCATTCAAATATGTTTGAAATGTTAAATAAACGTAATAAAATTGAGTTAAAATCATTAAATTTACATTTTCTTGGAAGGATTAATTTTTTTAAAATGAAAAGATTAAATTGGTCAAAGTTTAAAATAGAAATTATTTTCATTTTCATCTTAATATTAAAATTTTTTAATGTGTTTAGTAGACTGTGTATCTGAAAAAGTATCAAACAAAATATAATTTCTTTCTAATAGCACAGACATAATTTAAGATAGTTGGATGCAAGTGTGGCATTCATCCAGAGCAAGATCAAAGCTATTTATGCAGCTCCAACCATGTTCTTGCTTCACTCAATCTAATTCATCTCACTAGTTACACCTTTTTTCTGTGTTCTACTTTTTCTCTTCCAATGTCTGTTGTCCTCTCACAACCTTTTTCCCCAGATCACCCTGCATTTCAATAGCCGTTAATCACTTTTCATTTCGTTACCCATCAAAATTTTCAAAACCAAATAACCAAAGCCATGCAACAACATTCTACACTGCTTTCTTTCCACCACCACTGCTACTATAACATTGTTGCAACTTGAAACTCAAAACTCTTGCCAATTTGTTCTGAAAACAATCAAATGGGTTGCTGCTTCAGCACCCCTAACTCCAACCAAACCCAAAATGAACCTCAACACCCTCAACCCCACCGTGGATCCCTTCAACAAAACTGCAGAACCAGAATCCCACAACCCCTTGAAGAGGAATATGTGAAAGAGGTTCTTTCTGAAACACCCATCTCCAAACTACAACAAATTCCAACTTTTAAGCCACAGATGAAGACCCAATTGCCCGTTATGCAGCCCCCAGAAGTGCCCGTAAAAAAAGCTTTGGAACCTGAGGAAGTCTCTCTTGTGTCGGAAACATGCAGCAACGGTGAGAGTTTCTCCACCACCACCACCGCCACCACCACGGTCACGGAAATCCGAGAAGATGAAGCCACGAGCAAGAGAAGCAACGCAACTCGGAACCGGAAGCGTTCCTACGCCGTGGACGGCAATAGAATCAGCTCCAGGGAGCGGAGGCAGAAATCTCCGGCGAGAAAGCCAGAAATTCCGGTGAGGTCACGGCCGGTTCCCCGGAGAGATTCTGATCAGGTACGCCGTCTTTCCGGCGGGGGTTCCATCCGACGGTCGAGGTCACCATCGCGTGGAGGCCGGAGTAATATCCGACCGCCGACGCGACAGGTTCCGGTGACTAAAGATGCCGTGCAGAGAAACGAAGGCGTTTCGGTGAAGGAGTCATTAGAGAACCCACATGTGTCATTGGAGTGCTTTATTTTTCTGTAGGTTCAGCAAGCAAGTTTTTCTGTTAGTTGTTTCAAGGGTTTTTGGTTTGGTGGAAGCAATTTTGAGTCGCATCACATGACATGTTTTGCATTTTAGTAGCAGTTTCAAGTTCATTCCTTTCCTTGTTTATCGGACACGACAAAATTGCTTCTGTAAATACCTGCAACTCCATATAGATGTTTTCCTTTTTTGTGTTCTAGCCTTATATTTCTGGTTAATTTGTATGGAATCTGCAGCAATAATATGTCATGTTTTGTTCTAATTCTATACACTCTTGAAAATCTTTCTGCAGAATGTTTTTTTATACAATGAATAACTAAAGCAAATGCTAAAAGTATATTATGTATAAAACTAAACTGTTAATTGCATGGACTTGATTAATCGTGGAACTAATTTAACTTGATGAAAAAAGTGTGATAATTGTACGGATGTTACAGTATATCTTGTTTAATTACATGATTTTGAACAAAAAGCAAAGAAAATATGTAAAAGTATTAGGATTGAAATATGATTGATGAACTTATGGGATCTGGATCGATTACTGGAAAAGAATTGACAGCACACTGTGCTTAGTCAGAGAAGATTAAACTATGTTAATCTGTTGAGATTGTATGGATATATGTTATAATGTATGATAGTAATTCATGAGAAGAGTTTAATGCAGTGAACCAAGAATGATCGTGGAAATTGAACATCCTCTTTGATTACTTTATGGGGGAGGGAGAAGAAGACAGAGACAGAGACAGACACAGAGGCTTCTTTTGTTTATGTGGTTTGTCTTGTTTTGTTTTCTTTTTTCTATTGTGTTCAAGCAAGCGTGTACTCTCATTTCAAGCGTGCGAAAAAGTGCAGTGGACCGCAAACTGACAAATCATGAGACAGGTTTCTGTGAAATGTTTTCACTTTACTGATTTGATTGTTAATAGTTTGTTTTTTATTCTATTGTCCAGCAAACTCCCTTCACCTTACTGTAAAAAATTGGTGACAAAGGATTAATTTGGCTTCACGGGAGTGATGAGTGTTGATTTTTGGTTCCTTTCTACACAGAATAAGTTTAAATGTATAAAGTTTCTTTCATAAACTATTTAATNTTATAGATATTAAAAGTTTAAGTATTACGTAAACAACGACCAAAATTTTTTCACACTATTCATAACGTTTTCTGTGTATTCGATTTGTTGGTTTTGAAATGAAATTACTATCTTTCTTAAGTGAGAATTCAAAAGGCTTCCATCTTTATTTTGCTTACGTTCTTTAGCATGATATTGACAGCCCTGGCCACCAATGTTTAGCTTTTGAATAATCTTTTCCCATTGCATTAACTTTTAGAATTGCCTTTTGAGCTCGTCCTTCTCAATTTCTTCCATCAAATTTCAGAATTCACTTTTGAATTCAACTTTTCCATTTTCTGAAAGGGAAAATATTATGACATTTTCAAAGAGAATCTTATTTTCATCGAGTGTCCTATTATGCAGGAAATAAGTGTTACCATTTCAGAAAACGTGCTAAATTTAGACTATTTAAAACAGCACTAAAAACTATATTAAATACCGTAAAAAATCACTTTTCTTCATCGCGTAGTTTTCGAAGATTTGGAATTTGAATTCTTTCAATTTAAAGGGTTGCCAAAAGCAGTTTCAAACTGCAATTTCCTTCTTTTAATAAACCCTACATTCCAATGGAGTTTTATAACCACGCTTCTATCATAAACTAACTATAATTGCAAAGCGTGGTCCATAAAATAACGTTCCTGAAGGCAACACAAAATATATTTTCAATATTTTTTCATCAAATATCTTGAAACAAAATAATAATTGACAGCATCAAGCAAATAATAATTAATTCTGCATACCCACTATCACATATATCATATTAAAAAAATATTACATAGCTTTTATTTAAATAAAAATTTAAGTATGGTTCCTTAATAGTTATTTATGATAATTTCTTTAGTCATCCGCCCGCATAAATTCAAATACTTAACATTGATGATGATTTTGAAACGGAGCTCAAATTATGAAAAGAGAATTTATTTATTTATTTTGCTTGGCTACCAGATATATGATTTAAACATTATATATTAATACTAATATTTTAACTATTGATTTTTATTTTAGTTTTTTAAAAATAAATCACATATGGGAATTTTGGTTTAATTTATACAATTCAATCCAACCTTTGAAGAATAAAACCAAATAACTGAGCAAGAACAAAGCGAGACAAGCATTTTGCGTAGGAGTATTCTTCTTTTACGTGAGATATAAACAGATACTACTACTTATAACTATCTATGTTAACTTTATATACCAATACGTTGACTTAAGTAAAATTAAATTTGAATTACTTAAAGAAAATCTCATATTCAAATATCTAGAAAAAAATCATTGGAAAAAAACACCATAATAAATGAAGTTTTTAAAGTAGGGATTAGTCATCATTCAAATTAAACAAAAATCTTATCTGTTCAAACACTATTAATTATTAATAAAGCAAAACAAAACTTTCAAGTAAAAGAACTAAAATTCAAAACGTAGCCATAACTTAAATATATCTTACTCCAAAGAATCCAAGGCGATACTTTAATTAAAATTACTGTATCTTTTTTTTTTATATTTTTTCTGAAGTTCTTTTATACGGACAAATCAGTAAAAGAAAGCCAAACTTTTATGAATGTCATGGAACATCCATGCTTTCTAACACCCAACTAAGCATAAACATTTACAAGAGTATTAAATTCAAAATATTTATTTAGTTAAAAGGAAAATATATTACATGTTTAGATTAGATTTTATCCTGCTAAGGTTGTGAGAATATAATACATGTCCAAAAGAATATTTACTTTTAATAAAAACATAAATACAAAAGTAACATACTTTCCTTTATTTACATCATTATTATTTAAAGTCTCAATTATTAACTAGTTGAACTTTTTTAATAAGATTGAATATATTTTTTGTCTCTTAATATTAAATGAAAATTAAAATTAATTTTTTTTTAAATTTTGAACTAATTTAACTTTTCATCTTTAAAATTTTATAAATTTAATCTTTTTAATCAAATTTTATTAAATTTATTTAAAATTTTAAATATATTTCTTAATTAATATTGAAAAAGGATCGATATATCAATGTAAACCATTCAAATATGTTTGAAATGTTAAATAAACGTAATAAAATTGAGTTAAAATCATTAAATTTACATTTTCTTGGAAGGATTAATTTTTTTAAAATGAAAAGATTAAATTGGTCAAAGTTTAAAATAGAAATTATTTTCATTTTCATCTTAATATTAAAATTTTTTAATGTGTTTAGTAGACTGTGTATCTGAAAAAGTATCAAACAAAATATAATTTCTTTCTAATAGCACAGACATAATTTAAGATAGTTGGATGCAAGTGTGGCATTCATCCAGAGCAAGATCAAAGCTATTTATGCAGCTCCAACCATGTTCTTGCTTCACTCAATCTAATTCATCTCACTAGTTACACCTTTTTTCTGTGTTCTACTTTTTCTCTTCCAATGTCTGTTGTCCTCTCACAACCTTTTTCCCCAGATCACCCTGCATTTCAATAGCCGTTAATCACTTTTCATTTCGTTACCCATCAAAATTTTCAAAACCAAATAACCAAAGCCATGCAACAACATTCTACACTGCTTTCTTTCCACCACCACTGCTACTATAACATTGTTGCAACTTGAAACTCAAAACTCTTGCCAATTTGTTCTGAAAACAATCAAATGGGTTGCTGCTTCAGCACCCCTAACTCCAACCAAACCCAAAATGAACCTCAACACCCTCAACCCCACCGTGGATCCCTTCAACAAAACTGCAGAACCAGAATCCCACAACCCCTTGAAGAGGAATATGTGAAAGAGGTTCTTTCTGAAACACCCATCTCCAAACTACAACAAATTCCAACTTTTAAGCCACAGATGAAGACCCAATTGCCCGTTATGCAGCCCCCAGAAGTGCCCGTAAAAAAAGCGTTGGAACCTGAGGAAGTCTCTCTTGTGTCGGAAACATGCAGCAACGGTGAGAGTTTCTCCACCACCACCACCGCCACCACCACGGTCACGGAAATCCGAGAAGATGAAGCCACGAGCAAGAGAAGCAACGCAACTCGGAACCGGAAGCGTTCCTACGCCGTGGACGGCAATAGAATCAGCTCCAGGGAGCGGAGGCAGAAATCTCCGGCGAGAAAGCCAGAAATTCCGGTGAGGTCACGGCCGGTTCCCCGGAGAGAATCTGATCAGGTACGCCGTCTTTCCGGCGGGGGTTCCATCCGACGGTCGAGGTCACCATCGCGTGGAGGCCGGAGTAATATCCGACCGCCGACGCGACAGGTTCCGGTGACTAAAGATGCCGTGCAGAGAAACGAAGGCGTTTCGGTGAAGGAGTCATTAGAGAACCCACATGTGTCATTGGAGTGCTTTATTTTTCTGTAGGTTCAGCAAGCAAGTTTGTCTGTTAGTTGTTTCAAGGGTTTTTGGTTTGGTGGAAGCAATTTTGAGTCGCATCACATGACATGTTTTGCATTTTAGTAGCAGTTTCAAGTTCATTCCTTTCCTTGTTTATCGGACACGACAAAATTGCTTCTGTAAATACCTGCAACTCCATATAGATGTTTTCCTTTTTTGTGTTCTAGCCTTATATTTCTGGTTAATTTGTATGGAATCTGCAGCAATAATATGTCATGTTTTGTTCTAATTCTATACACTCTTGAAAATCTTTCTGCAGAATGTTTTTTTATACAATGAATAACTAAAGCAAATGCTAAAAGTATATTATGTATAAAACTAAACTGTTAATTGCATGGACTTGATTAATCGTGGAACTAATTTAACTTGATGAAAAAAGTGTGATAATTGTACGGATGTTACAGTATATCTTGTTTAATTACATGATTTTGAACAAAAAGCAAAGAAAATATGTAAAAGTATTAGGATTGAAATATGATTGATGAACTTATGGGATCAGGATCGATTACTGGAAAAGAATTGACAGCACACTGTGCTTAGTCAGAGAAGATTAAACTATGTTAATCTGTTGAGATTGTATGGATATATGTTATAATGTATGATAGTAATTCATGAGAAGAGTTTAATGCAGTGAACCAAGAATGATCGTGGAAATTGAACATCCTCTTTGATTACTTTATGGGGGAGGGAGAAGAAGACAGAGACAGAGACAGACACAGAGGCTTCTTTTGTTTATGTGGTTTGTCTTGTTTTGTTTTCTTTTTTCTATTGTGTTCAAGCAAGCGTGTACTCTCATTTCAAGCGTGCGAAAAAGTGCAGTGGACCGCAAACTGACAAATCATGAGACAGGTTTCTGTGAAATGTTTTCACTTTACTGATTTGATTGTTAATAGTTTGTTTTTTATTCTATTGTCCAGCAAACTCCCTTCACCTTACTGTAAAAAATTGGTGACAAAGGATTAATTTGGCTTCACGGGAGTGATGAGTGTTGATTTTTGGTTCCTTTCTACACAGAATAAGTTTAAATGTATAAAGTTTCTTTCATAAACTATTTAATCGGTGAAAAAAAAAATACTCATGGTTAAAAACTACAACATCGAACAGAGAAAGAGGAAAAAAGAAAAATTACTCTTATTTTCTAATGTAGATTTTTGAAGTTTAATTAGAAATTAATTTACCTTATTTTGATTTTTTTTTACGAAATAAATTTTTGTAATAAAAATTACTCAACCTGATTTAAGTTACCCTATTTCTTAGAGAGTAAGTGTGTCAACATATTAACCAAATCCAATATGACTGAGGCTAAGTCCATCTCATCATATTTAAAAATACTTGAGAACAATTTAGTCATTTCACATTTGGGGGGTGCATGTGAGAATTACATGGTGCAGAAAGAATAAACCCCTTAATCTTTCAGGAGATCAACCACACGCATCCCACCGTCTACCGAAAATCTCTGAGCTTCACTGAGTTTCGATCGATACCAATATTGTGAATTGACAAACTAGTTTATGAGTTATGAAGGCAAGACAACTATTGATAGCTAATTACAATTTGTATAAAATATCACCCTTTAAGTAATGTAGTGGCTTGAAAGAGTTCTAATTCAATATAGATCCAGTAGAAAAAATATTTCATAAAAAAATAAAAATTAATATGATATACTACCAGAAAAAAATATTATTATTTACGGCTAAAATCTGTAGACAAGGATCAAATTTTATAGATAAGACAATGTTACTTAAAAATTATGTATAAACAAAGATTCATAGGTAAAATAATCATAAGTAACATTATATTAGGATATATTCAAAATCGGGTGTAAGAGTTAAAACATCCAACTAATTCAATAGAATATGCTTACAGTTGGTCACACTAATCATGCATGATAATCAATATCTCTTAAAAAAATGTAATGGAGATATCAACCAAAAGAACAAACATTCAAATCCAATCTCTGCATTTGTTTCTAACAAATGCCTAAAAAAAAATACTGCAACTACATAAAAAGAGTTAAAAATAATAACTAAGTAAATTTAATAATAATTATTATTAAATAAGAGAAACATTTTAAATGGATTAAGAATTACGTCATCATTGGTACTTGTGACTGAGATGATGAACCAACTCTGCTTCTAAACCTAACTCTTTTTTATACAAAATATATATTATTAATATACACAAAAACATAATTACCAAATAATTTTAGAAGAAAAATAATCCAAACTCGTACATGTGAAAATATTTTCTGAAAGCTAAAACTCTTCATTGACATTGATATCATCAGATTTCCCAACCAATTTTGAGCACATATAAGTGTTTCAATCATTGGTAGATTTGAAAAGCTTATCAAATCATCCAAAATCTACCTCTATTACTAAAGGAAAATGATACTTTGACAACATTTTTTTGACATTTTAACACTGTCTGCGTGTCATTCTCTGATTGGTCCAAAATTATTCCACAATCAATAATAATAATCATAAACATCAATATAAACCAATCACAGAATGACACGTAGACAGTATTAAAATGTTGTCAAAAAAATATTGTCAAAATATCATTACCCATTACTAAATGTACTCTTAGAGGAAAACTGTAGAGATAGAGGTGACCAACACACCTCTAACCATTCTTGATAGAATGAAAAACCGTGAAAAGAATTTATTTTTCACCAAACCAAAATATAAAGTTGTTCATCACCACCACCAACAGACCCGTTTAAATACCTCTCTACCTCTCTTTTTTCTGTCTATGAAGTCTTTTTCTCTCCCAAATGCTTCTTAAAAGCACCAACGCTTGCCAAATATTTAGAAATTTCAATAATGGTTGATGCATCAAATTCAGAAGAAAATACAGTTGTACCAACATGTGATACTCAAGTCTATGTTGTTGTTCATCATGAATTGATTTATATCAATGATACATTTTTTTAAACTATATATCTTCTACACAATTAGTTAATTATTCAACTTTGTTTGAATCATGTTTATATATTTCTTGAAAATTCTAAATCAAATACTCAAACTTGTAACGAAGATAAAAAATGACACTAAAATACATTGATGTTATCAACAATATCCCAATACTTGTGATACTTCAGTCTCATCTCACAACGAGTAGAGGCTAAGATAGTATTCGGATTCATAGTTGTTTTGTCAAGTGAAAAATGAATAATAGTCACTTGGTTCAATGTAATGTGTATACTCACATGCAATTATGTAGAAAAAAATTTAGTGGCTTCATAGATACTTTTTAGAAACTTAACAAAAGCTTGGACAGGTTTTCAATTATTAACGGTTGGAGGACTTTCATCATAAAAAACACATATAGCTAGAGTCTTCATT
>NW_025916324.1:0-39867 GCF_018835915.1 Vigna umbellata
ACTTCAAAATGATTGTGAATGAATTAAAATAGTTATGTAAGTCATATTATAATTTCAATCATATTGAGAAAGATTTGTGTAGCCTCCCTAGACAATGGAGACCGTAGGTAACTTCATTGAGAACTTCAAAGAACCTTGATGGTCTTAGTCTTGAATAGCTTGTTGGCATACTTAAAGTCCACAAGCTGGAGCTTCAAGAAGATGGGATGTTGAGAAGGAGAAAAGCATCTCTCTATCTGGAGAAAGAAGAAGAAGATGAATTATCATTCACCTCTAGAAAGATGCACTCTATCTGGAGAAAGAAAACACACCTTTTAAAGGTAGACGTATTAGATCCAAGTCGAAGAAAAATCAGAAGGATAAATGCAAGGAAGGGCCAATTATGTGCTCTGAATGCAAAAATCTTGGACACTTCAAGTTAGAGTGCCTAGACCAAGAAAAGTCTGAGAAGAAAGTGGTCTTCCCTAAACGTATAAAAAATAGGTACTAATGAGAACCTGGGAAGACCTAGACTCATCCAACTCTAATGTACAAGAAGGAGAAGAAACCAATTTGAGACACTACTGAATATTTGTTAGACGACTCTGACAAAGAGGTAGATTTCTTTGACCTTCACTCGGTTGTTCAAACAAAGAATGAATGAAATTGTCAGAAGCTTTCAAAATTTTAAGGCAGCAATATCGAACAACTTAAAGGAAAACAAAATTTTGAAAAAGAATTTGAAAGAGCGAAAAGAAAATGTAAACTCTTTGAGACAACAAAATAGTGATCTAGACAGGAAGCTAGTTGAATCTAAATGAAAAATAGAAAAACTATTTTCTAAAAACGAAATATTAGAGAAAATTTTCAATATTGTTGAAGAAGTCAAACACAATGATCTCCTTCGATGCAAAAACGACACATTGTTGAAGGCACTAAATAGAATGCTTAAAGGAAATGAGTGTTTAAGACTTTTAATAAAAAGTTGCAAAACATCCTTCTAACAAGACTGGTCTTGGATTTAAAGGAAGACCAGCACATTATATGTTTGTATGTAAATCTGAAGAGAAAATCTCAAATGATGTGTCTCATCCTGAAAAGAAGAAGAAGCAAAAAAAGTTAACAAGGTAGGACCCATTACAAGATAGGTACCTAAAAAAAATTATTAATCTTGTTGATGGAAAATTCCTTAACCATGGTCAAACACTTTAAAGAGAGTTAAAGTCATCCTTGAAGATGGTGTCAACTCTACCTTGTGGACCACCTATGGAGCCATCATAAAGCATGGATTGAAGAGTAGTGTAGGAATTTGGGCCATTGTATTAGGCCATCTAGTGTAGGTTTGTTTAAGGCTTGTACTATGGCCTAAGTAGCATAGGATTTTCCATAAAAGTTAGACATCCAAACCAAGTGGAAAATGTGTGCCATGTGTCATGCTTCCATTGGAGAGGATTTACTTTTAAAAGGTAGGCACATGGCACCTTAGGAGTGGAGAGTTTTTTCTTTTAGTAGTGGCCACATGGCACTCTAGGAATGGAGAGGATTGTGTTTTGTGAGTGGCCACATGTCCTCCCATCATTGGAGAGGATTTGTGGACACTTGTCCACTCCTTAGAAGGCCTCATTTTTGGCCAATGAGAGCAAAGGTGGGAGATCATGCTTTTAGGGTTAGAAAGAGACACCCTTGGCCTATAAATAGAGGTGTCTCCACCCTTGTATTTCATCGTTGATGTTGAGTAATGTTATGCTGCCCATTTTTGGCCATACTACTCATCTTAGATCAAGACTAGAGCAACCCATGAGGCCCCTCTAGTCACCTTCCTCCTTGAGTTGTGCCTAACCTCTCTTGGAGCCACCAAACACTACACCACCACCACCATATATCCTAGAGGCTTTGAGCTTCTACACCATTCATACATTAGATCATCATCCTTGGACCATTTACCACCACATTTCCGCACCATTCATCCAAGGAACACCCCTCCATGCACATCTCCTAGCTTTGGCCCAACCTAGCCAAGGAGGTTTCCATCATTTGGTATCAGAGCTTTGGTTCTTCAAGAGTTAAGTCTTTTGGTCCTTATCTATCCTTTATGGTTCCATGTTATTGATGTTATTTCCCTACTTGTCTCGTGTTTTTTTTTCATCTATCATTTGTTCTGGCAGCAAACTGTGACGATTTTCAAACTTAAACTGCATCGAGCTCAGTTGTCCAAAAAATACGTAAAATATTCAAATGAAAGCCCTTTGAGTGTAGTTTCCAACAAAAAAAGAATCACTTCATTTGGAGTTCTGTGCAGAAAGTTATAAGTAAAATACTCAGCAAAGGTCAAAGTTGTCAGGATGTTAACATTAGCGTTTTTCAAGTTCATTTTTTTGTAGTTTTGGCTACTGTTTTGTGCGTTTTATTTTTTTGAGTCATTCCTTGCTGTTTTTTTTGGTATTATAAGCTTATTTTGTGTCATTTTTATTTTTGAATCCATCCATGTTGTCTAGAGTCATGTTTAGACCTTTACATATCTTTACTTCCATGTTTAACCTTTGAAAAATCACCAAAAATACATGTTTGAGTAAATTTCAAAAATGTTTCATTTGAGTACCTTTAAGTGCTTTTATTTTATATATTTGAGTTCATACTTGTTGTTAGATTATGAACAAGTTCATACAGTTAGATTTCCATTATGTCACTTTTTGTGTTTCATGCTATATTTGATTATAATGGGTTTTCTTCATTTTTGTGCTATAAGCTTGTATGAACTTGAAACTCCTTTTAACATTACAGATTTGAGATCTGATTTGGTGTGTGTTTGTAAAAAAATTTCAAAAAAAAAGAAGATACAAAAGGTATAAAAGAAAAGTAGACAAAAAGTACAAAAAGCAAAAGCAAAAAGTAAAAGTAAAAGCAGATGCATGTACCATATCTACCAACTTTTGTGTGAGCACTTTGATGTTGATTTGGGAGCTGAAACTCATGTCCCTAGCTGCTGTTCCAGCAACCATGATGACCTAAAAAGGTTGCCTTAGTGCACCATTTGGTCTAGCTTGCAAAAGAACTAAAACACCTTGTGTTTTTCTAGTAGTTTTGGTTTTTTTGTGATCCATTCTAATGTCTTTCTTCAGGTAACTCATTTTGTTGTGCTAACCTTTCTTTCTTACCATTTAATTGCTTGATTTTCTTCTAAACATTCATGGTTTTGTCAAAGTAAAACTCCTTTTGAAGAGTCTTTGTTCATTTTAGACCTTTTCTTGCTTTTTTCTTAGACTCCTTTTGGCTTTAGTGGTGTTAACTTGTGGTGTAGGTCTTTGGATGGTAAAACAAACGTGAGGATCATTGGGATAACAACCCAAAACAGTGGGGTACAATCAAAGGTGAAGGAGGCCTTGAAGGGAAGCTTGAAGTGTTGGTCTAAACACAAAACAAGAGAGTATACACTTGGTGAGAAAGACAAATTTATGTGTATTTTCTTTGAATTGTAAAATTGTAGTTGTTTTCCTTTTTGGACTTGTACATTTTGCTTGTTAGGGGTTTGTCCTAACAAGAACATTGGACATTTATTATTTAAGCGAAATTTGTAGTTGGTGGGTAAGAGGGAACAAAAGTTCCTTCTAACTTCACCATTAGGCCGCATATATTAGCTTTAATTGTGATAGTCTAGTGTGTGTCAACTTTTATTTCAAGTTTAAATCCCTTTGAGAAGTTTGGTACAAGAGAACTTGAGGTAAGTTTTGGCTAGGAAAGACTTGGTTTCTAAGCAATCCATGGTGATTCACCTCTCTTTCCTGGAAGTGAACTTAAGCTTCTATTGTCTCCTTAAGTCTTTTAAGGAATTTTAATTGAAATACTAAGTGTGTTTGCATAAGCCATTTTGAAAATCTTAAAAATGTCTAGGATTATTTGTGAAAATTGTTTTTCAAAATTATTTTAAAACAAATGAGTTTTTATAGTGGTGCATTATCATACCTAACATAGGAGAAAAGAATAGAAGAACTTCATCCATTCCTAGTTAGGCATGGTAAATATCATACACTTAGTTTATGCATCTCTAGGCTTATAGGACATGCAAGTGAATGGTGGAATCAAAGACAATCTAAGGTTGAGAAAGGTAGAAAATCTCCAATTAAAGATTGGTGTGACTTGAGAGCATGCATGAGAAGATAATTTATTTTTTCTTCCCTTGTAATAAACCAAGAACAAATATGTGAGAAGAGAGAGATAGAAAAGAAAGAAAGAGTTAAAAGAAAAAATATCTTGCTACCTTAGAAGAAGAGCTTAGAATCCTTAGTGAAAAACAAGAAAAAGTCCAAAAGGATTTAAGGAAGATTAACAAAAGAAGGAACAAAGAACAAAGAGAGAATGAGGAGCATGAGAAAAGAGATAAAGAACAAAGAGAGAAAGAGGAGCAAGTAAGAAGAGAGAAAAAGGAGGAGGAAAGAAGAAGAGAATATGAAGAGAAAAAGATAAAAGAAAGGAATGAGAAAGAAAAAAGAGAAAAAGAATATATTGAGATAAGAGAAGAAGAGGAAGAGTTACTAAAGTCCCTACCACTCCTACAATGAAGGTCGAGACTAAGATGATGAAGAGAGTTTTCCAATCCTTGAACTTTTTTCAATACATCCAACCATCTTTCATAACTCCAACTTTTACTTTTGAAAAATTTTCAACTTCTTTTTCGCCTCCCACTATCTTTAACTCCTCAAATTTTTCCAAATCAAACTTTGAGTTGATGTTATCTTCTAGGATACAATTAATTCAAAGTAAACCCAAAGAATTTTGTGGAGTAGACCTTAAAAATTTTCAAGTAAATTCTTTTAAAATTAGCATAAGGTCTTCTTTAAATCTTTCATCTAGATACATGTTGTTTGTGGCTCATAAGATTATTATTGGTTTTGTGTTTGATGACACTTGCATGTGGATCTCTGATCCTGGTGGAAAGATACACAAATTAACCAATAATAAGAAAAAGGTTTTTGTCATAAAAGAACAAGAAGATTTGAGGACAAATTCTTTTCAAAAGGGAGGGTATGATGGCATATCCCTAAAAAAATTAACTGTTGTGTTGGAATGGATAATCTTTCAAACATATACATCCAACACAAGACAAGTAAAATCTTCAAAGATGCTCTTACTCTTCAAGACCTTGATCACTCATTTGATTTAAGGTGTATCATTGTTGGGAGCTATATTCTTCATTTACTCACTATTATAAGTGTTGAAGAGTAAGATCATCTTTGAAGAATATAGCTCCCAAAAATTGTACACCTTAAATCAAATGAGTGATCAAGATCTTGAAGAGTAAAAGCATCTTTGAAGCTTTTATTTGTCTTGTGTTGGATGTATATGTTTGAAAGATTATCCATTCCAACACAAGAGTTAATTTTTTTAGGGATATGCCATCACTTGTAGATTTGGTTGATGGCCGAAAGGAGAACCCAACCATGGTACTTGGATAGTGGGTGCTCACATCACATGACGAGCAAATATTATATGTTGCAAAGCTTGAGTAAGAAGAAGGGAGGAATAATAATGTTCAGAGTAAACCAAAAAGGAAGGATAATCTACATAGGAAAGATAGGTATAAATGTTTCCCCATGTATTAAAAATGTTTTATTAGTAGAGGCCTTAAACATAATCTGCTTAACATAAGTCAATTATGTGACAGTGGATATCATGTTATTTGTGAAAAAGGTAAAAGTAAAGTCTTAGACAACAAAGGTCAAAAAGTATTTTATACCAACAAACAAAGGAATTTGTACAAGATAGATCTACCTGAATTGTACGCTTAGCGTATTTCATGTATTCTATCAATAAAAGATGAGGCTAAAATATGGCATAATGAATGTGGACGTGTAAATATGAGATTAATCTCAAAGTTGCAATGTCATTACGTCGTAAGAGGGCTGCCTAAAATGTCATTGAATGACGAAATCTTTTGTGATACATGCGTGAAAGGAAATTAGGTCAAAGAGTCTTTTAAAATTAAAAATATAATTTAACCAAAAAGACTTCTTGAGCTACTACATTTATATCTATTTGGTCCAATTAGAACACCCCCTGTCAATGGTAAACGCTATGGCCTAGTAGTCGTCGAAGACTATACTAAATGGACTTGGATAAAGTTATTAACCCATAACGATGAACCTTTTGAAGTCTTTCATAAACTCTTTCTTTGCTATCTTAAGTTTAGTTGTTTACTCTTTTAAAAGTTCCTTGCTAGTTTCTGAGTTCTTTGAAAAATTCGGAAAGTTCTTATTATATCATGAGGGACTTGTGCAACACACAACGCATAAGTCCTTAATGGTAGTGAATATACATATCTCAAGAAGCTCTTTTGTTCATGATTTCATCAATTAAAACAATACATTTTACTAACATATACTTTTGTTTCAATTCTATGTATGAGTTAGGACACCCTAAGAATGCGTTCTTTTGGGATGAATTACTATTGAGGGATAATAGAGAGTGATGATTCAAAGGATTTTTTGTGTTCCTTTTTGGAGATGTGGGAGTGATGCAAAGAGATCGCGCTACAAAGAAGAGATTTGAGAGTGATTATGATTTGGTTTCTTTTCACATTTCCACCACCACAAATATTTTTTACATGCATTATTATTTTTGACATGCAATAGAGAAATTCCTGAAGTATATAAGAGAGATTGTTAACTTCAAAGGTGACCATACATGTTTGAATTGTTGACCATGCACAAGTGAGTCTTGAATCCATGCATTCAATGCACCATTAAATAATTAGTTGATGTATTAGTGTATATTATTAGTTGAGAAGTGGTGATTGGGAGTTGTGTGGTGGTGTTTCCTCGAAGATAGCTTGGTGTCACTCATGATGTGGTGTTTCCTCGAAGCTTTGATATACCATGGTGTTTGCTCGAACTAAGTGATTTCCAAAATGTGTGTAGCAAACGTGTGGATTGTTCATGTTAGTGGTTTGTAGCAATAATTGTTAAGAAGTTCAAAAATATGACAACCAAGCTCGATTTCCAAGAATGCATTGTAGGGCTTAATAGGATATGTGAAGACTTGGAACTATATCTATGAAAACTTTGAATGGACAGAGGTGCATGATCATGTCCTCAATAATAATCGAATTTACTCGTACTTTAAGGTAAGAATCACCATAATTGTATTTATATTTTTGCAAATTACAGGAATGAAACAATCTTCATTTACACTTTTAATTTTTATAAAATAGGATCTTCTAGGAAATAAATGAAAGTCATATTCGAGTAAGGGTTCCAAGATTTCAAGATCCAAGATATAGAGGGAGAATGAACTGGCCAACTCAAAATGTCTTCAACGAATGTGATTTTGATATGAAATTTACATATGTGTTGGCTAGTGGAGGGGTTGAGTGATATCATTTGATTCAAGAATTTTGAAAGATGTTCTTGTTAAAGATTATCCTTTGGTCATACTCGAAGGTTAGTCTTTTATTTTGTTTATTTTGTTATGTTTAGGTTGTGTGCCACTAATCACCAACATGTGATTACTATTCTAGGAAAATACTATCTTGGGGATGTTGGATTTATGCTAAAAAACTCAATAATCACTCCATATAGAGGAGTAAGATCACCTTAAAGAGTACGAACGAAAAAGACCACAAAATCCTCGTGAACCATTTAATCATGTGTCACACGGTAAGTTTCCAAAACTCAAAAAGCAACATATATTAGCCGACATGAACATACAGGGGGAAATTGTTATGGAATAGTGTTATGATTTCCTATGCATAAGTCTCGTCCTTATCAAACGGCTATTGGACTTGCCCCTTAATCGTCATTGGAATAAGTTAGTTAAGATTATGATAGGGAATATTTGACCTTCTTTTGCAATTCAGTACGATGTTAGTAATTCATTACTATGTTTCTTTTATCATGTATGAAACACTTCTATTGTCTACTATGTTAATGACTTTAACTGCACTATCATAATTGCGTGAACTTTTTCATATATTTCTCTGACATGTCATGTGTAATTTTTATTTATCTTTTGAATTTTATTTAATATGGGATCATCATCAACAAAAATATGATCTAACAGTAGATCTAAAAGTTTTAAGGAAAAAAAATAAGGCCACGGACGATGACCCTCCTCATCGGAAAATTCCATCATTGGAAGATGTTCATGATTAAAGATGCTTCTTTAGTCGCCATGGTTAAATGGTTAACTATGATAAAGACTTTTATATTACGGGGATTATGGAACCTAAAATTATGAATATCCAATCTTTTGCAACTTTCAGGCTTTATTTCCATCACCACCTTCGTTACTAAGGCATCTTGAACTTCCTTTCATTGGATTGTTCATTGGATTAGTCAATGGAAATTAAACTTAAACCTGATGATTAGTTTAATATCACGCATCTCATGTATCAGGGTAAAAAATTATCCTTTCTAGATATAGCAGAAGATCTTCCTTACGATTGTGACATGACATTGGATTTTATGATTAAAACGGAGTTGTTGGGTCAAATTGCGAAAACTATGAGCTCTCTAAACATCAATGATAGACTACTCCATTATGTGGTGGTCCATTGATTGACATCTCGTCTAACTAATTTTGAAAATGTCATGAAGGAAGAAACTTTTATGATATGGGCCTTGAAAAATAATGTTTTTATTAACTAGCAAAATCATATGATGCAAATTATGCTAAAAAGCAAGGCTAGTGAAACACCTCTTCCATATGGTACTTTGATAACCATAATCAGGCAATATAGTGGGGTGGACCTTCCTGTTGAGGCTAGCACCACAATAGGCTTGAGACAATAGTTTTCTACAAATTCTTTGAAAAGGCTTAACCATAAAGTCCTTTGCAACACGTTGATGAAAATGATAAGGATGGAGTACAAGCACATCTACATCCACAAAGTCATTTGCATGAAGACACTACACTCGGTTCATATCCTACTTTTGATAATTGGGAACATCCACCAGTCCACCCAAATGCTAAATTTCTTAGTCAAATATAGGGGGAGATCAGGACATGAAAATTAGAATGCATGGATTAGAACGCATGGATGGAAGAATGTAGTTGTAAGAAAATTTATTCCTTGCTCTTACCAAGAGGGGGTGGGGTGAATTGGTTTTCAACAAAAAATGATTTCTTTTGCTATCGTTTTGGAATCTTTAGAATGATCTTTAAGTGCACAATACAATTATGAAAATAATGCAATAAAGAGATTAAGGAGAAAATAAACACAGTCTTTTAAATCTTGGTTCAGCCTCAATGCCTACATCCAGTCTCTTTCAATCAGCCTTATATTGAAAGACTTTCCACTATAAAGGTTTGAGTTTTTACAACAAGGCTTTATAGAGACCAACTCTCAAAATGTAAATCTCCTCTCTAACTCACTAATCTAATATAGCACAAACACATCATGCAGAAGAACAATCCTCTTCACTACAGTAACCCTTTGAGACCGTTCTCAAAGTACCAAGAACCCCACGTTCTTCTTCTTGGCAACACGCACAGGGAAACAACAATCTCTTGATTGTAAAACAAATTATGATCAGGAAAGAACACACCTTATTTGTGCAGAGGTTGATCAGCCAACAAATGTTCAATGTTATCCTTCAAGAATCCTTCAAATCTTCAAATCTCTTGCGTCTTGATTCTTGGAGAACTTGTGCGCCTGTAATAACTCTTTATGAACTCACTGATATCAGATATGAAATTTTAAATCATCAAAAGTTGTTAGTGTAAACATATACGCGTCAATATATATTTCCTTATGTCTGATGCTATTAACCGATTACAAAAATAATGTAATCGGTTACACTTATAACAGAGTTATACCATGATTACATGAAAACACATTTAACTAATTAAGCAAATAATGTAATTGATTGCATGTTAACAGTAAGTCAAAACATTTGAAAATATGATTTTTATTACAGTTAAGACTTTGAAAACAATTTTCAAAGTATACCAGACTTAACTGATTACGTAAATAGTGTAATCGGTTAGGTTTTACACTTGGTCAATTTTGAAAACTTTTTCTTCTCAAAAACACATCATTGCACATTTCAAATAGATGTTTGCAAGGGCACGAGTTTTAATCGATTTTACAATTAATGTAATCGATTGAAACTTGTGTAGTTTGCCACAATTTTAAGCATAAGTTATCTGATGAACTTAATTGATTACATAACCACTGTAATCGATTACTTCATGGAGATTTGCTTAGTGCAAATGGTTTTCACATATGAAAACATGAGTATGCATACAACAGATTTAAACACATGTATGACCATAATGAGTATGCAGACCAAACAGATTATCAAACTATAAAGACACATTTTTATTGTTGTCATGGAAACATATATGTGTTGTCATCATTAAAAACCAAACACATGATGGATTAGGACATTCACATTGCTCCCCCTGTCAACAGCAGTAGTGAATTGAGGAAAATGTGCAACAAATTGAAGAAAATATATCACATTAGGACATCGACAAGAATATACATTATGATGAAGTCAAATTCAATGTGAACCAAATTTAACAAATTGAACGACATTCAGAACTCTTTCCACTACTTTGTATTTAACTCTTTTTTTTTTAATTCATTGCATTCAATTAAATTTCATATTTTATGATACCTTAACAATATTTATTTTGAATTTATGTTATATGTCTTCAACTTAGACGGTTTCCACAAAGGACTTATAGGAGAAAGCAAATGATCTTGATAGATGAATGTCTACCATTATTAACTACTAAATTATAGTTATTGAACGTCAGATCGTCACCCTTAATGAGAGATGCAATCTAATTCTTGGAACACCTTCATCTCAATATACAACGCAAATTTATGGATTATTAACAAGCATGAATATTTCAAATGAAAATTTACTGAGACAATGCTCTGACTTTTTTTATTCACACTCATCTCATACAAAACGTATTATGGGGATGCCAACACAATATCTTAAATAGGTTACAAACTTATATGAATGAAGGGATTCACTTTGATTAATCATAATTCATATTGTATCTTTGCATATACTTACTTGTCCTATATTATGTTGTATATTGAATTCATCTTATTAATTGTGTGATAATAAATATTTAATTATTTTAAATTTTAATATTCAAAATCAAAATATTATATTTTTTTAATACCAAATATATTATATTATTTATTTCTTTCAATTAATACTCTTTTTGTAAAAAATTTATTCATTAAAAAATATTCTAAAATAATTCTAACTCACCTAAATAGCATTTTATATTATTTTTAACATAAAAAACAATTTGATAATCTTACTTTCTAATTTATTAAAAAATTAATTTGTCACATTAGTCAACTCTGTGATAAACTTTAGTCTTAAATCAACTTCACCATTGCCTCCAAATCATTTAAAAATAATAACACAAACTTCACCTTCATATTCATACAAATTCATCATTTTTACTTTCCTCGTATCATTCCTTCTAAAATAAAACAACTTAAAGTATCCTGTTTTATTTAGTTTATTTTTTTCACCAATAAAAATGTATATCTTTCTTCTTAAAATTGGTTATATACATAAATTAGTTTATATATTTCAAAAACTTTATTTTTAATTTGTACATAAGTGAATTTTAGTTTATAAAAAACTTCATTTCTTTTCTTTATTTTTAATTTCTTTTTACTTATAAACTCGTTCGTATCGTATTCTACTAATGAGAAGATAACCTAACCTGGTCTTTGGAGGATCTAATTTAAGTGTTGGAACAATTTCCTAAAATAGAAAGGGATGATTGATATAAACTAGTGTGCTTAATGAAGCAAGTATGAACATTGACGTACAAGCGATTGAAATATTTAATGTGACATGTGTTTTTGGTGGAAGTACAACTCCTATCACGACATCTTCCATCTTTGGCTCTTCTTTTTACACGTTTTCTCTAATAACCATTTTATTCAACTATAATATTTCAATAAAATATTAACAACCACAAAAAAAAATACAACAAAAGATTATTATTATTATTATTATTATTATTATTATTATATATATATATATATATATATATATATATAAGTNTATATATATATATATATATATATATATATATAAGTACATCCACATTTAGAATCATTTAATACAACTAACTGTATAATTTTCAACACAAGTCGTATACATGAATTGAAGATAAGTACGAATACAAAAGCAACTTATTATGATCGAACCACCTCTCTGATTCTCTTTAATTTGATCACTGCCAAAAGTTGGAACCATGTCAAAGTCTATGATTTTCTTTATCAATGTAGACATCTAATAGCATAATTAATGCTAGTTTTCAAATTTGTGTATATTTTAACTTTTTATTCCATTGGTTGGTCCTACAAGATTTTTCGAATAATTCAAATAAAGGGATTCGTATTTTGTCTCTGTAACTATAAAAATAGTTCAATATAGTTAATTTGCTTCAAATAATTTTCACTTTGTTCGAGCTTAGAGTGTCTTTGATTTCATTATTCAGCTTGTGTTCGCATGAATGGATTACATTGTTTATGCGAAATTGCGAGCGATGATTGAAATAAGCTGTGTTGTTCGTTTGAGAGGATGAGGAAGGATTAGCGGCGCCGGATTTGTGGAATTTTTTGAATTTTGGTCACCCGCATTGGGGAAGAGATTTGTGCGGATTGTAAGAAAAAAGTCAAGTGTGCCCTCCACCAATTTGTTAAATTCCATCCATGTATATCACTTTACCATATATAACTGATTCCCTACCACAGTGCAATAACACATAACCGATTCCAAGGCTTTATAAAAGAAAAATTTATCAACAGTTGTATGGTCACGCTTTTACTTTTATTACTGTAGATACACGAGAGTGCTTGGCTTGACGTGGTTACAGAAAGATTCTTGAGCTTCCTTAGCTGATGTTACCTTGCTTCATAGAGCCATTCAACAAGAAAGATTCCTGCAGACACACAGTGAGAGTGCGGTATTGATATGAAAGCACCATTGACCAGAACAAGGACTTCATATATGGTTGCTAGTGGGTAGGTTGTTCTATTTATTGAGGGATCAGAAGCATAATATATTGGTGCCCTTAGTGTTCAAAGTTGTGTGCGAAGGAAGAGTTGTTGGCTGTTTTGCTGAGACGAGGAAGACAAAGTGGTGAGGTTAGTAAGATAGTGTGATGTATGTCCAACCAGATATTGTTGTTTTTCATTTGCAGGGTTGTAGATGGGGAGGAAGAAGGACGTTGTGCGTGTTGATGCCATGAAGAAGCAAAAGGTTGAAGATGAATCCACGTGTTTCAGAGGTAAAGAAGACGATGAACAATGCATGGAAGGTAGGAAGAGGGTGGCATATTCGATTCTAGTAGAGACGTATTCGGTTACACAACTCTGAAGTTATTTGTGCACATGTGTATTCGGTTCCCTCAAAGGGGTATCCAGTTCCACGGGTGGAAAAAGTTGTGCAATAAAATGTATTTGGTTACGGGGAGGGGTATTCGGTTCTAAAACGTAAGTTGGAACATGTGGTGGAAGCGTTCGGCCAGGGTTCTTCTATGACGGTACCGTGGTTGACGCGAATATCCGAAGTGGAGAGGTATGGTAGGGGTGAGTGGTTGTGTCTGTTGAACACAAGCATTGGAATCGGTCTTCTTCGTAGGCAATAAGAAGGTTTCGGTGGAGGCTGTTATGGAGGATGTGGTGGAGCTGACGGAGACCATCTGAGAGAAAGGAAAATGGAGAAGGAAGCAACAGAATACGGATAGGAGTGAAACATGTGTAGTCCATGCAGACGAGTCGATGGAGGTGGCTGAAAGATCATGAGCTCTGACAATGTGTTTGTGATGCAGGTGTTGACTGGTTGGAGGTATTGTGATCGTGGTGGACGTACATGCGTGAAGGTGGTGAGATTGGCAACGTCGTGGAGCGGTGTATGAGCTACGGAAGGTGGGGGGTTCATCAACACAATCATTGTCTGTAATTCGTATTGTATGGAAGTAATTGGTCTTTTCTTTTGTTTGTTGATGATGAAAGAAAATTGTCATGACTTCCACAGTTTAAGTATGAGATCTTAACCACCTTTTATACATTTGCATTGGTAGTAAAGAGGTGGTTGTGTGGTTGGTTTTGAAAGTGGGGGATTGCGGTGCATGAGGGCAGCAAAGTGGTACAGACGAATGTAACATTCAAACTTATTTTCAATCTTGTGCAAGCATTGAACAATCATTTTATTATATAATAAACTCATAATTATGTTTGCAGGTTTGATTTGTTTTAGAGTGATACCTTTCTAAATTGAGAATTGAACTTAGCATCTACAGAAGGACAAATTAGTTATCTGATTGGACAAAAAATCCTAGTGCCAGGCATTTCTGGAAATTTATTGCTTAATCCAGCTTGAACTCTGCATACGTGTGAACGTCTGCAAGAGGTAAGTGTTAAAGATAACTTGGCTACAATATATATATATATATATATATATATATATATGAATCATTGAATTAGTGGTGGTTATTTGTAGCTTTATGAGATTCAATATATGAGCTTCACTATATGAATGGAATGTATTATGTTGATTTATATTTGTATGTTATTTAATATATGAATGTATTAATATTTTAAATAAGAATTTGATTTGTTATATATATGTATGTAGTTCAAAATAAATGTATGAAATGTTGTTGTTCTGTTAGGTTATTTATTGTTGTTTATTTGTAATGATTAGTTGAATGTATTAATGTATATATGAATTATGTTTAATGAATATATGAATGCATGATTTTAATTATAGTATGTATATTTGTTTAACTAAATATAGATGGAAGAATATATAGATTTATCGTATTTGGATCGTGAAGATATAGATGATGATGTCATTGGTGTAGACTTCAATATAGTCACAATCATACGTCAACGATTACAAATAATCACTTCACTGGCTGCACTAACAATGTTATGCATTGTTGGACATGCGTTGAGTATCTTGAATATGTACTCGAGTGATTCGAGTACTGTAAGAAATTTCCTACCAGATAGAGACCATCATAGGGAGAAATTAATGTTATTGTGCACATGCAGGGTCAACGTGTTAAGACAGTTGGGTGTTTGAATATTAATGATAGACTTCTACATTATGTTATTGTGAACATGTTGACTCCACGACCTGGAAATTTTGCAAATTTTGCAGGAGGATATCTTTATGTTATGGGTGCTTAAAAGTAATATAATTATCAATTGGCCTCATCACATCATGCAGCATATGCTTAAATGCAAGGCTAGTGACACACCCCTACCATATGGTGTACTTATCACCCAAATCATGCAATATTGTGGAGTACATGTTGATGCCGATGCCAGCACTCATATTAGGACCCGACATCATTTTTCAATTAGTTCTTTGAAGAGATTGAATATTGTTAATGCCAACAGTGTTTGGCAACACGATGTCGGTGATGATGAAGAAGAAGAGCAACCACACCATCATGACAACCCTGTGCAACCTCCTCCACCTCTTTCAAATCCTAATATGATGAGTCAAATGTGGGAAGGGGTACAAGACTTGCAACACAGAGTGCAGGGTATGGAACAAATGCAGGTGCGGGTTCAACGTATTGAAGATAACATGGCAAACCTTTCCCTCAACATGAACCGCCAATTTACTCACTTCAATCAAAATGTTAACTTAATTCTTCACCATTTAGACGATTAAGTTCATTATTATTCCGATAATGTATTACATGACTCTTTTTTTTCTTAAATTGACTTATTACATTACCTATTTTTCAATGTTATTATCTTTCACATCAGCTTTGCTAGTTTTATTTATTGAAAACTTAATAATCTGCAAATTAGATGGAATCTCAAATCATTGATGAACTGCAAAAACAAATTAATCAATCAAGAAAACTATGTGCTGCTCTTGAACGACATACACAGGCCATGGAGCGTCGAATATCCCTGGTAAATGCTAGGATTCAATCATCTAATCCAACTACAGAGGAAATTGAAGACTTATTACGGACAATGAACATTCAAGATCAGAATTTATTCAAACAATTGACACACAAGTCATTCCTTACAACTTTTTTGTGTACAAAGAGGTCAAACCAATATCTCATAAGAAAAGAAAACTATGAGATGGAAGGAAAATATTGGCTAAGAAGAGGTGGATAAGCTTTTAACTCCATCATAGTAGTTCATTATACCACCCAAGTTAAAAAGTCAAAGACAAATCGAAAATGTGCATTGACTACATAAACTTAAATAAAGAATACCTAAGGATGGATAATCGTCATTAAACTTTAGAGGTAGTTGGTAATGAAGTGAGACACAAAATGTGGATTTTTTTTAAAAAATGTATACTATAGATACATTCATATCTAAATGCATCCACAAAATAAAGAGAAAATCACATTTTCATGGAAAATGAAAATTATCTTTATGAGGTAATTTCGTTCGGTCGAATAATATGTGAGCAATATGGTTGTAAATATGGGTATCAATAAAAATTGACATGTTATGCTTTGGACATGTTCAGTTTTGACCTGTCTCACATTTGACCTATCAAATTATGTTGGAGTAGATGACTCACATAAAATTTTTGGGTCAATTAGTCTGACTCATCCTACATAATTGTGGTATTAGAAGTTTAGGGACGAATTCACATACATTTAAAAAAATTGAAAATTCTAACACAATCTTTTGTAAATTTTTAATAATACATATGAGTATCCTATAAAAACAACAATTTAATGTACATATGAATTTACAAGAAAAACTAAAAAAAATTGTTTACTATTTATTACAAATAAATAAGGAAACATACTATAAAAAATATATTAAAGTGAACCATGAAATGAAATATAAATTTGTAATTGTAAATATATGGTATTAATGAAATAATTAATGAAAATATTCAATTATATTAAAAAACAATATTACACAACAATTGGATTAGGTACTAAGATAAAATTCTGTGAGGATAAATGGCAGGGTAAAATACCATTAAGCAATAACTTCTATATATTGTATGAGATTTCAAAATGCTAAGAAAAAGAATTTGGGAAATTAGGAAGGTGAAATCACTAATAAAAAAAGAGATCTTACCGCGCCCACTATGTCTCGGTTCACCAGCAACCGACGCATAAAATAGCGCGGTGGCAATTTTGAAATTTCCTTGATAGTATAGGCCTCTATTGCTTCTCAACCGATGCCATAAGGGTATATGGCCTCGGTTGTCTATAGAACCAAAGCGAAAACCCCCTACAAGACTTGACAATCTAGTCAGTTGTTTGATGAAAATCCCTGTGTAAGGCTTTTGGCCTCGGTTCTCAAGGGAACCGAGGCCATAGACCCCTGCCAAAATTCTAACATTCCACATTTGCAGCATACATGAAAGTTGGCAATTAGACCATCAGGAATTTGGCTTTGGTTCTATGAGGAACCGAGGCCATAGACACTGATCTCAACAAAATTTAAATCTTTAAGTAAAATTTAATTTTTATCAGAGGATTTGGCCTCGGGTTGGCGGGGAACCGGGGCAAAAACATTGAAAAAATTTCAAAATTGTCATTTCAGATGAATTTTGAATTTTTTTTTAAGCGTATAGGCCTCGATTATGGGGGGAACCGAGGCCACATACCTCTTACTGTCTCGGTTGTATTGGCAACCGAGGTAATAAAGTTCTCGTAGGTTAAAAAGAAGAAAATGCATGAACAATATCGTCTTCCTTCTCGCGAAAAAGAAACACTCCTCCACTATTGTTGTGCGCCACTGCATATTCTCGCATTTTTCACAGTTCAAAGTTAGTTTTTGTTGTTTCCGTGGTTATCACCGATCAAAATCGTTGCAAACCTCATTTTGGTTTGGTTTTTGCGATTTCTTCTTCTTCTTCCACCATAGTTGCGTCGCGCGAGTTCCTTGTCTCCTCGCCAGAGTTGCGTCGCTGACGTCACTATAGAACGACGTTCTTCATCATTTTTCTTCTTCAACGTTTGTATCCAATCAAATTTGGGTTTGGTCGCGCAGAGTTTTTTTTTTTTTTTTGCATTTTTGGATTGGTTTGATGCATTTTTTATTGTTTTGGATTATCAAACTTACGTTTTGTTGTATTTTTGTGTAGGTATTGTGTTTTTGCTTTGAAATTTTATCCATTTCAGAACGCGGGTTCTTGCATCTTCTTCATTGTTGTTTGGTTTTTCACACTCCCAGGTTCCTATTATTGTGTTTATTAATTTTATTTTGTTAATTTTTAATTTTTTTTATGTTGAATATAAATAATTATGTATGAATGAATGTTTGAATTGGTCTTTTGAATGCTTATAAATTGTAGATTGTATGATGAATGTATAATTGTATAATTGTATGATTGTATGATTGTAATTTTGTAGAATATTTACGTATGGATCGAAATTGGATTAATTTACCTCGCATTAGTGCTGAGTATGAGAGAGGGGTAGAGGAATTTATACAATTTACGCAACGTAATGAAGGTAGAAGTGATGATGAAGTGAAGTTTAGATGTCCTTGTGTGAACTGTTTGAATAGGAGAAAGTTGAATGCAACCCAAATTAGGGAACTTCTTATCTGTGATGGTTTCTTACGATGCTATACAACATGGATATGACACGATGAAGAAATACACTTTCCGACTGTCTCCCAAACTGAGAATGTTATTGATTCCATCATAGAAGAAGATCGACCGGATGAAGACAAATTAGAGAACATGATCCGCAATGTTGGCGCAGAAAATTTTGTCAAAGCTCATGTGTATGAGACGATGTCGACTAATGCGAAAACACCTTTGTATGTCGGTTCAACAAAGTTCACACGGTTGTCAGCAATATTAAGGCTCATGAATTTGAAGCCGACCAATGGATGAACAGATAAGAGTTTCACAGAATTGTTGACATTGTTGAATGAAATGCTGCCAGACGGAAATACAATACTCACTCGTAATTATGATGCGAAGAAAATTCTTTGTCCGATGGGTATAGAGTATAAAAGGATACATGCTTGTCCCAATGATTGCATTTTATAAAGGAAAAAATGTGAATTTTTGAAAAAGTGTAAAAAATGTGGGTTATCATGATACAAGTCAAAAAACAATAATGAAGATAATGGTCAAATAGAAAAAAATGAATCTGCTTTGAAAGTAGTTTGGTACCTTCCAATTGTGCCCAGACTTAAGCGTTTCTTTGAGAATCTAAAAGATGTTAAAAACCTTACATGGCATGCAGAAGAGAGAAAAATTGACGGGTTGCTTCATCATCCAACTTATTCAAAGCAATGGAAAAATATTGATCAACAATTCCCCCAATTTGATCAAGAATGTGGAAATCTTAGGCTTGGTTTAGCCACTGATGGAATGAACCCATTTGGTAATTTTAGTACCAATCATAGTTGTTGGCTAGTTATTTTGATAATTTACAACTTATCTCCTACATTGTGCATGAAGAGGAAGTACATGATGTTGTTTATGATGATATCTGGTCTAAAGCAGCCTGGAAATGACATAAAGCCCATTAGTTGAAGACTTGAAGTTGTTGTGGGTTGATGGGGTTGAAATCACTAGTACAAAATGTGCTTTTAAACTCGCACAATAGACCTCTCTTTACACCAAACCGCTGCCTATTCAGACACGGTGGCAGTTTCGTTATTAACGAGACCTTATAGGCCTCGGTTCAGACTAAACCAGTGCCAAAAAGAGCTATCACTTCGGTTGTGAAGGCAACCGGTGCCTAATTAGCAGATTCTGACGTAGTTTCTGACGCGGTTAAAAGAAACCCGAGATGGAAAAGGTATACGACATCGGTTGGTAGGAAGGACCGAGGCATATAAGCCTCTCTTATGTCCCCAAAATTTTCCCCAAATGTTGAAGGAAAACCTAGCTCCTTGCTCGCTCTCGCTCTCGCTCTCGCCTCCCTCCGCTCGCTCTCACTCTCGCCTCCCTCCCCTCGCTCTCGCCTCCAAAATCTCCTGCGAGTGTGTCGCCTCTAGAGGGAAGAGCAACCGGTTGTGGTGCGTCAATGGTGGCGGCGGTGCTAAGTGGTCATGAATGGAGTGTCGTGATGGTGTGTCAATGGAGTTTTTTGGTGAAAAAGGTGAGTGCGATTGGGGTTTGATGTTGATGGTGGTGGTGCAAATTAGGGTTTGATGACGGCGGAGGAGGAGAAGTGGCAGAGGAGGAGAAGCGGTAGAGGCAACAACGATTGAGGTGGCAGAGGAGGAAGCGAACGGTGACTCTGCGGCTTTGTAAGGGAGACGAACGGCGCGGGGACGGGGACGGGAGCGGCTCTGTTCGCTGGTCGCTGGTGTCTTTGTGGCGGAGAATGTCTCGGTCTGAGAAGGTGAGATTTGGGTCTGTTCGCTGCGTATGGGTTTCTTTGAGAGCTTAGAGCTCGTTGCATCTGTGTTGGGTTTGACCGTGAGGTAGATTGAGGGCACTGGATGGCAGTAGACTCTTGGATTGGGGGAAGATTGAACTTAGTTGGGTCTGCAATTTTGGATGGCAGTAACTATGAACATTTTCTGTGCTTTCTGCTTCAGTGCTTTCTGAAACTTCCTGGAACATTTTCTGGAAAATCAAAAACCACTATATGCCTCAGTTCAGGTCCCAAGCGGGGCAGTAGAATCCGAGATATTGACTCGGTTCAGCAGAAACCGAGGCATAATCCTATCGTTTTTGGACTCGGTTCACAACCGAGGCAAAAAGAGGTAGATTTTTTACTTCGTCTGTATATGCCTCGGTTACGGAACCGATGTCTATAACCGAAAATAACTGAGGCCATATCCCTTGAGTGCACTAGTGAATATTTGATGCATTCGCTTCTGAAACTTTTGTGATGCGTGTAATGTTATTTTGCACCCTTAATGACTTCCCAGCTTATGGTAATTTGTCAGGATACAGTGTCAAGGGTCATAAAGCATGTTCTATATGTGAAGAAAACACTACAGCTCAACAATTGAAACACGGAAGGAAGACGGTGTATCCATATCGAAGGTTAAAACAAGCATTCAATGGATATCAAGAGAGGGACGAAGCACCAAATTCACTTACTAGCCTTCAAATCCTTGAAAAAGTTAATAAAATACATCATGTATTTGGGAAAACTTCCAAGAAGTCATCTGTAACGACCCTTAGATGAAGAAATCAATATTCTTTGATTTTCCATACTGGTCAAAGTTATATGTTAGACATTGCATAGATGTGATGCATGTTAATGTGTGTGATAGATTCATTGGTACACTGCTCAACATTCAGGGAAAGACAAAAATGGAGTGAATGTTCGTTTGAATTTGGTTGACAAGAAGATCAAAGAAGAGTTGGCACCCAGGGAGATTGGTAAACGTACTTATTTATCCCTTACATGTTACACAATGTCCAGACAAAAGAAGATAAGTTTTTGCCTTTGTTTAAAGAGTATCAAGGTACCACAAGGATACTTTTCAAATATGAAGAGTTTAGTCTCGATGCAGGACTTAAAGCTTGTTGGCATGAAGTCTCATGATTGTCACGTCTTAATGCAACAATTTTTACCGGTGGCTATTCGTGGAATTTTGCCCAAAAATGTTAGGTAGACCATAAACAGGTTGTGTTCATTTTTCTCGTCAATTTGTTGTAAAGCCATCAATCCTACAAAGTTAGATGAACTTCAAGACAAGATTATTCTCATCTTGTGTCAACTAGAGATGTTTGTCCCTCCATCTTTTTTTGACATTATAGTACATTTACTTGTTCATTTGGTTAGAGAAATCAAGTTGTATGGACCGGTATACTTAAGATAGATGTATCCTATTGAGCGTTATATGAAGATTTTGAAAGGGTACGCTAAAAATTCGTATCGTCCCGAAGGTTCAATGATTGAAAGGTATATTGCTAAAGAAAGTATCGAGTTTTGTTCAAATTACATGACTTTAACAAATCCAATAGGAGTTTCTCGCACATCATGGTTGAATAAATGTTCTACAAGTCAAAGCATCCGAGGTGTGAATTTGGTGACCAAAGACCGCGAAGAATTGTTGCAAGCACATCTTTATATATTGAACAACACATATGAGGTGATCCCTTTTTTAGAAGCACACAAAGTCATTGTGAAGAATAAAAATCCAAGACAATCAGAGAAATTGCAGTTGATGGAGCATAACAGAACATTTATGTCTTGGTTCAAATTTGAAGTTGACAAAGAGCCACATTCTTCTCAGACTTTGTTGTGGCTTGTAAATGGTTTAAAGTTTGATGTCATATGTTGCACAGGTTATAAAATCAATAATTGCACATTCTATACGAAGACTTTGGATGATAAAAGCATGATACAAAATAGTGGAGTCAGTCTAGAAGCTGAGTTGTTCCAATTTTCCACATCAAAAGATCAAAATTTTGTACTTGGATCAATGAGATCTTATGGTATAATAGAAGAGATATGGGAGGTTGATTACACTAAGTTTTATGTTCCATTGTTCAAATGTAAGTGGTTTGACAATAAGAGTGCTTTGAAAATAGATGAATCGGGTATGACACTAGTTGATTTTCGAAAGGTGGGTTATCGAGAACCGTTTATCATGGTACAAAAAGCATCTCAGGTTTTTTATGTCAAAGATCCTACGTCTGATCATTGGTACGTCGCTCTTCAAGGCAAAAAAACAAATTGAAGTTAACGAAGACAATCTGATTAATATTCATGTTGCTGACAACCATTCATTGAAAACAACGACAAATTTGGATGACCACCCTTTACTTAACTATGTACATGCAATTCGGTAAGATCATGATGAGGGGATATACATATGACCAATCCATTTATTTATGTATGAATTTCAAATTTGTGTATAAGTTTTTTATTAATATTACATAAGTCTTTTATTAATATTTCATATGACCCCATTACATGTTTTGTTAAATTATATGATATTACATAAGTCTTTTATTAATAATTCATGTTGTTATTTATTTTGACATATATATGGCTGACCACACACATTCATCAAGGGATAAGGCTCCCTCATCCAATACTACTAGAGGAGCCACCAGGTTGAAACCACTGTTGGTCAGAAGAAATAGTGGTGAAAGGACACCTGTGGATGTTAATGTGATCACTAGTGTGGCATCTGGCCCAAATGTAGATGCCTTCAGATCATACCTTGGAGTACTGGCCCGTGATAGGATTAATATTCTTACTCCATCTTTTGAACATGTGTTCGAGGTTGATCGGAACATTATATGGAACGATTTATTGGTAAGTTAAATAATATCATTTGTTTATATCGAAAATTTTGTACTGATACAACTTTATTATGTTTATTGCAGACGACATTTGACATTCCAAATGTCGCGACACTTAGAAATAAGTGTTTATCATCTATTGTTGAGAAATTTCGGAGTTTTAAGACTAAGTTGACCTCGAGATATATATTTGGAGCAAAAAAAATGAGTCTCCATGTGCAAAATATAAGACCATTGATGAAGAGACTAGACGAATCTTTGTAAAGAGTCGGACATAAAAGGAATGACAGGTTAGTATAGTTGATATTATTCAATTCCTCATTAACAAATTTATATCATATAAACTAATTCAATATATGTGACAAGCAACAAGAACCAAAGCACAAGGAATAAGTGCTCAAAATAAAAACCCCTACCTATTATCTCGTGGTGGGTATAGGAAGCTTGAGGAGAAAATCCTCAAGCAAAAGGCAGAAGGTAGACCCTCGTCTAAGGGTGGTAGCCCCCAGCCTCCTTCTCCACCTTCTCGGCATGAGAAGTGGAAGTTGGCTCGTTTAAGATCATCAAGGAACTACTCTTCTGAGACTGCACGACGAATATCTAAAAGAATTGTAAGTTATCACTATTCCTAAAATAATAATAGTTTCATTATACATACTACATTGAACTTTTCAAAGAATAATGGTGTTTTTTTATGTTACAGGACTCCTTGATTGAGTATAGCTCCCAAGGTCAATTCACTCCAAGGGTCCCCAGGATATTCTTACAACTACAATTGGACGACCTGAGCACCTTGGACGAGTGCGTGATGCTGGTATTAGAGTAGGCATTAGAGATTATTTTGGGAGTTCTTCGCATCAGGCTTCATATGCTTACAGCGAAGAACAAGAACAAAGATTGACACAAGAGATCTCAAAAAAGCTTAGGGCGGAGCTTAGGACATAATTGTATGATGAAGTCACTACAGAAGTGACTTACAGAGTTATGCGCCTATTCCAACAGCAATTTGAGAGTTATGGGATGCGCCCGCAACCATCTCTAGTACAGGAACCTATTATGCCTCCCACAAGTAAAATTAATAAACATTTATGTTCAATAATTTATTATTTTTATAATCTAACATTTACTCTGACAGGAAGAAGCTAGAAAGGAAGCTTTTTAGCACCAGCCGTCCTAGGGAATGACATGGATGATGCTAGTCCTTGTCTGCTATACATTTTAGATGGTACCAAAATGATGTTGGTAGCTCGTGGAACAATGTTTAAAGCAGCGACTGTTGTTCATGGTATGGAGCTATCAAAGGATGAGGTGAAGGTCTCCGTAGACAACATTATCATACCAAATGCCTCAGTTCCTCTGCCCATAGATGAGATTTTCATTGTGGCACAGACATTCTAGTCTTTTATCGCTTGGCCTAAACACTTGGTTGGTTCGGTTTTTGACCCACGATATGGACTTCTACTTTACACTAGTCAATTTTAAATTTTACATGTTATTGATGTCGAAACTTATCCTATTTTTCCATGTAACAACAGACACATGGACAAGAGAAGATTCGTTTATCTGAGGACGATCCTGTTGCTGCATTGCAGGAACTTTTTGACATCATTGCAGATGAGCCTATGAAGGTTGAATATAATGCTAATGTATTTGGGAGAGGCTCTGGGATCCCAATGTACCTACATAGCCAAGATGTTAGGGAGCTTGCGTCGGGAAGAGAAGAGTTGAATATTACATTAATTCAGCTATAGATGATGTAAGTCTATGAGCAATTATTTATATAAAATTGATTTATATATAAAGTATATTTATATCAAAGTTAATTTTTGGTTTCAAGTATATGTTTGGTGTCAATAACAACTTGGGGTACAATGATGTCTATGGGTTTATTGATCCCCAAGTCATTCACGAAGCAAATGATTTTGATGACATCACAACATATCTCACCAACAGATTTGGAAGAGGGAAGACATATTTTATTCCTTAAAGTTCATAAAGTTCCACATGTGATTTTAATATATAAGAATTAAGTTATTATCAATTTCAGGCACCATTGGCAACTACTTGTTATTTCTGTACCAGAGAATTATGCTTTGTGGTTCTGCTCATTGCACAAGTCTTCTCCCAAACATCTTAGACAAGCAGTTGATTGGTAAGAACCTCAATGTTTGGACTTTCTTTGTTATATAAATGAATGCTAAAACTTTTTTTTTATATAGTTCTATTGCAGCACGTATGGTGTTGGTTAGGAGATCAACTACTAATGATAGAAAGCTTGCATGGGTTACTCTCAAGCTTTGATATATGCTAAAGCCATACCTTCTAATTATAGTTGTTTTGTTTTAATGATTTTCACTAACTATTTACAACTGTGATGATATATTGTAATGTAATAGACAGAGTGGATCATATGAGTGTGGATACTATGTAATGTACTGGATGACCCACATTATTCGTGCCCATATCACAAGAGGCTGGGAAGCAGTAATATTTAAATTTAATGAATTTTGATTTTCTCCAACATTTGGAATTCATATACACTAATTAATAACAATTGTCTTGTGCAGAGATTCAAGACTACTACTCCAATTCCTGAGAAGCCAATTACATTACTGAGGAAAGCAATTGCAAAACATTTAGTTAGATTATATAATAGTTCATAGTTATTAGATTTAAAATACATTAGAACATGTTGATTTATAGTTATTAGACTTTGTACATTACGTTTTAAACATTATGTGATGTAAATATTGAATATTGTGTTGAATTTGTGTTGTATATATTGTGTTTGATATGTAGGTCTGTTTTTGTGATAGTGGATATAAAAAAAACACCTGCTATTAAAAAAATTGAAGGAGAATAGGCCTTGGTTGTAGCCAAAACCGAGGTAGAAAGCCTGCATATGGCTTCGGTTCAACTACAACTGATGCCATAGGGTGCACGAGAATTAAAAATAAAATAAAAAAAATAGCGTTCTGGCAGCGGTTCAAGCTAGAACCATTGTCATAGGTTCAGGTTATTACCTCGATTGAACCAAGGTAATAACCCCTCCCCCCCCCCTTTTTCTGTTCTTTACTACTTCGGTTGCTAAAGAACCGAGGCAGTAGCCTTCAAAATATTACCTCAATTGTAACCAAGGCCAAAAGTCCTCAACCTTTTTACTTCGTCCGTATATACCTCGGTTCGAAAACCGAAGCGTATTGTCAAAAACAATCATTGTCGTTTCCCTTCGCTGCACTAGTGAATAGTGACAAGTGGGAATGGTATTTAACATAGAGAAGAGAAATGTTTGAGGGAAAAGCCCAAGAATAAAATTTATTGTAGGTGTGACTTTCAATTAGGAAATAGAGGATACATGACCATACATGGTTAAATTTTCTTATATGAATAAAAGGGAAATTATAGTGGAAAAGATACTATGAAGTACTTGAAAAATACTAAAAGAGGGCTTGAATAGTGTTTATGGAAAACTTTTCGCAAATCTTCTGATATAGTACGTTATTGAGCTTTGAAATTTTCTTTCAAAAACTTAGACATTCGACTTGATGAATATTAGCACCACTCTTTGTACTCAACAACTCTAGCTGAGATTTTTTGTAAGTATTCGCACCATTTCTGGTACTCAGCAACCCTAGTTGAGACTTCCTTTGAGTTTTCGCGCCACTCATGGTACTCAGCAACCCTAGCCGAAAGTTCCTTTGAGTATTCGAACCACTCTTGGTACTTAGCAACCTTGTTAAGATTCCTAAACTCAAACTTAATTCAGTTATAAGTATTTTAATTCTCTTTAGAATTGTAATCAACGATTGCTTACAAGTCGTTCAGGCTATAACTCTCATAAAGAGGATGTGATTACAATACAAAGCAATCTAAACACTCATAGGTGTTTCTCTCTTTTCTCTTACAATAGTAAGCAATACAAGAATGAAGCTTGCGAGTATTTCTTTTCTTTTTTGCTCTTCTCTTTTTATTTTCTTCAACTCAAATGTATATTTTTTCTTGAGCTCTTTCTTTTCTTCTCTCTTAAGTGCTTGTAGGATGGATGTTTCGTCGTTAGCTTTTTGATTGACTATCCTCTTAAGTTATCCTGTTGATTTTCCTTTTAAAAGTTTTTCTATTTAAAGGCTTCATGAAAATTTGTCCGTTAGGCTGAGCTTTTATCCTTGATACTCGTGCTTTCTCTTTCTTATTTGTGCAGCAATTGTTGGCTAAGTCAACTTGTCAAAGCAGGCATGTTGTTTCAGTACTTTTCTTGAAGTAGGTTGTACATTCTTTTTAGGTATGGCTTCAAGTGAAGAACATTTTGTGATCCTTTGTCTCTAACATCCACTTTTGATATTTGATTTATAGCTTTGTGGATGTGTGTAGAATAGTTTATCTGCAAAGAGTAGAGTAAATTGCACATGTAGTAGATATGTCTTTTATTCTCTAATGTTATTTAATGCTTGTTCATAATAACAAAGTGTTTTTTAATTTTCTACCATTAGGTAGCATTTTACAATTAAAGTCTTTTATAAAGATACCAAGCGTTGTATAGAGACTTCATCGTTGGACGAAGTATTATTTAAGCTCATGGTATCGTTTAGTCAAGTAAACGCTTCTTTTGGTTCTGTCTCTTCTTAGACATATAGTGTTTAACTTGTTTAAGCTTTCTTTTTATATTTTAATATTTAATGTCTTTTAACGTGTTTTGTCAAAGACATCGTCCTGACTATTTGTTTTTTAGAGTTATGTTGAATGCCTCTTTCAGGTATAATAAGCATAAAGCGTTTATCATCAACTCTCTTAGGCGCTTTAGGCACACCTGCGTTTAGCCATGCGTCTGGTGTTTTATGGTAGATGTTTTTCTATTACCTAAGTGTTTTCCTAAACTTTTCTATGTTGGGATACTTGTTCTAAGCTTTTGTGTAGGTTTTCTATGTTTGGGCATTCAGGTTATAGGTCTTGTGTTTTCACCCTAAGTTATTTTCAGATCATTATTCCATTTTAATGTTATTTGATTAAACTTCAAAACATGATAACGTGTAGACATATAGACGATTTTGTCTAAGATACTAATATATTTATCACCTTTTGGAGAATAAAGGTTTTATCAATTGTGCAACATTTCACATGGAGGGTATTGTTAAATAACATATCAATAAGGACAAAGCTAACTAGTATGGGGTAGCATTAATGAACACGACATGTCCTTTATGCCATGAAAAATAAGAAACATGTAATAATCTATTTATCTATATAAAATAGTTCAAAAAGATTGTAACATGTGTGATAGATGGGTTGATGTGAATCGAGTACATCACAATCAACCCAAATACCATTTTCATCACTTTCACCTAATAGTATTGAATGGAAAATGAAATATGACTTAGAGGATAGTATGAATATCAATCACTTGGAGTCTATGGAGACAAATAAATGTAATTACTACAAAAGTCTGTTACTTAGTGGAGGTTATTTAACCTCCTCAAATTATACTACATTTTTTCCTTTTCATTCCATATTGTTTACATCTCCTCCCTCTCAAAATTTTATACTTAATTTTTTTTCTCCCAATTCCAAAACCATTTATACCTAACACCTCCTCTCAAAATTTTATACTTCAATTTTTTTCCCCAATTCCAAAACCATTTATACCTAAGCAGTACCTCCAAAAATTTTACCCTTCATCGTCCCTCCCAAATTTCCCACTCCCTTCCTCCCTCTCAAAATTCCTCACTTCTTCGTCCCTCTCGAAACTTCTCGATATCGTGTAATTCCCTTTCTTCCTTCTTCCATTCCCTCTTCCCATTCCCTTCTTTCATTTTCCTTTCTGATTTCCATTATTCTATATCTTGTTCCCGATTTAGCAGAGCCACCTATTACGATGGAGCTACAATGGCAGTTGTGTGAAATGTTGAAGTGAATACCAAACGACGGAACTCCGATTGATAATGTCACGGTACACCACAGGCAGAGAGGAATTCTTACCTGAGTTACCATCTTTTTAAAACCTAATTTAACCTATGCTTTGTTTGAGAATTTCTTTTGCTTTCCTCATTCGGACTTCAAAATTTGAAGTCCTAAAACGCATTTGGTCATGTATATGAGAGAGTTGTTTGGTGTTATGTTTCTTTCTTAGGAAATAAGAATCCTTTAGGGCTTGTTCACTTTGTTTGATTTAACTATTCACGAGAAAATGGAAGCGCATATTTGCGAGATTTATTGTGTTTGCTTGAGAAGATTTGCAATGATTTGAGGGAATGGATTTGCGGGTTAAAAGAGAAAATAAATCCTCGCACATGTAAGGAGATTTGAGAAGATTCACATCGTTTTACTAAAGTACCCTTCATGTATTTTTAAAATAAGGATATGCATGGAATTCGGGATATTGGTGCAACTTTTTCTATAATATTATGGGTGGCAGAATTGATTTTGCTCTTATGTAAAAAGAATCCATCTTGGGTTTAGATTTTTAATTGTTAAAATCTTAAATTTAATAATAATAATAATAATAATAATAATAATAATAATAATAATTCACAATTAATTTAATATAATTAACATTAATTATATTTTATTTTGAATTACTTTTATAACTAAGGATAAAATTATAATATTTTATTTTTCTATTATTTTTTAAAATGTATCCTAAAAAATTGTATATTAATCTTTTTTTTTAATTTTACTATTTCAAATAAATTTTACCAAAAAATATATTAATTATACATATCATTTTATATTACTTTTATCATTTATTAATAAATATCATTTTATATTACTTTAATAACTAGGGGTATTTTGGTAATATTTAATTTTTATCAATTAAACCATTTTTTTTATCAATCACATCAATCAAATCATACACTAATTCTCACAAACTTTACTTTCAAATCTATTCTCAATTACCTTCAAATTCACTCAAATAAACAACAAAATATTTACTCTCAAATTCACTCAAATGTATCCACTCACTCTCCTCCAAATCATCTCCTTCAAGTGAACAAAGCCTTAGTCGTGTTTGAATTCTGATTAATCAACATTAAAATAATGTTTTTAGTTGTGTTTAAACCCTTATTATTGCAGTTCTAATAATATATGGTGGGGAATAGTCATACATATAGTTTGAAGTCATAAATTGTTGAGTGCGTTGCAATTGTAAAAAGTCTTAGCATGAATATATGGTGGGGCAATAGCCTTTTTTTAATTGGAAGGTACTGTGAGAAAACAGTAACGTTTTAGTAAAAGGTACCCGTGCTCAATAATAGGTCATGACCACATTGATGATAATAATGGTTGTGTACAAGAAATTATTTGTAGAGTCAATGAGAGGGAGTATTTGGCATCTGTCTCTTTGCATCATAAATAACATTTGAGATTTAGTTTCTATCAACTATACTATCGGCTATGCAATGAATAAATATTAATTAAAGTAACTAAAATTAGAAACTAAGTGGATCCAAAGATTTAGCAATTAGCAGTTAGCATAGGTAGTCTACACTCCAAGTGTCATTGTATCTAGTTATTAGTCAGTTTCAGTACCCGAATTTGAAATCTATACATATCAAATGAAATTAATTGAGTTGGGGAGCAGGTGAAATTAATAAAACACTGTCGTCCCTTCCTACCCTTCCGTCCCTTCGTCCACTTCCTGCACTTCGGTCAATTCCACCACTTCCATCCAAACCACTTCCTCCACTTCTTCACTTCGTCCCTTCCCCTCCCTCGTCAACCTACTTCCTCCACTTCGTCCACTCCTCCACTTCCTATATCCCTTCCTCACTTCTACTCGTCTACTTTGTCAGCTTCGTCCACTTCCCTCCACTTTCGTCCAATTCGTCAACTTGTTCCACTTCCTGCACTTCGTCCACTTCCTCGACTTCTCCATTTCCTTCCACGTCGTCAACTTCGTCCACTTAGTCCTCTTCCTTCCTCCACTTCGTCCACTTCGCAACTTCGCCACTTCCTGCACTTCGTTCCCTTCCCGACTTCCTCCCTCCATTTCCGTCCTCCACTCTCCACTTCGTCAACTTCGTCAACTTCGTCCACTTAGTCCACTTCCCTCACTTCCCTCCACTTCGCCACTATCTTCTTCAACTTTGTCCAATTTCGTCCACTCCGTCCACTTCTCTACTTTCCCTCCACTAGTGCACTCCACCACTTCACCACTTCCCTTCTTCCGCCACTTTCTTTTTCCCCCTTTCTCCAACTTCGTCAACTTCGTCACTTTCATTCAACTTTCTTCTCCCACTTTCGGTCCACTTCGTCCACTTCCTCCACTTTCTCCACTTTGTCAACTTCCTTCAGTTCGTTAATTTCGTCAACTTCGTCCACTTCCTCTAATTAGTCCACATCCTCCACTTCTTGCACTTTGTTCACTTTCGTCAACTTCGTCCACTTAGGTCACTCCACCACTTCCTCCCTTCGCCTTCTCTTCGTCAAACTCGTCCCTTCGTCAACTTTCCGCCACTTTGTCTAGTCGTCACTTCGTCAGCTTTCGTCCACTTCGTCGTCAACTCGTCCACTTCGTTCACTGTCGTCCTTTTGGTCCACTTCGTCCCCTAACAACGGCCACTTGTCGTCAACTTCGTCCACGGTCGTCAACTAACTTTCGTCCACTTTGTCACTTTTCGTCAACTTTCGTCCTTCCTCCACTTCCGTCCATTCGTCAACTTCGTCCACATTCCTTTCCGCACTTCCGTTCCACCTTCCCTCCTCGACTTCCGCCATTTTCCTCCACTTCGTCACTTCGTCAACTACTCGTCCACTTTCCACTTCCTCCACTTCCTTCCACTTTTCCTCCACTTCGTCAACTTTGTCCACTTCCGTCCACTTCCTTCCTCTACTTCCTCCACTTAGTCCACTTCCACACTTCCACCACTTCCTCCACTTCCTCCACTTCGTCAACTTCGTCCACTTCATCAACTTTCTCCACTTCGTCCACTTCGTCCACTTCGTCCACTTCCTCCACTTTCTCCACTTTGTCAACTTCCTTCAGTTTGTCAATTTCGTCAACTTCGTCCACTTCCTCCAATTAGTCCACATCCCTCCCCACTTCTTGCACTTCGTTCGAACTTTCGTCAACTTTCGGCCACTTAGTCCACTTCCCAACACTCACTTCCAACCACTTCCTCCACTTCGCATCTCGTCAACTTCCGTCCACTTCGTCAATTCCTCCTTTGTCCTAGTTCGCGTCAACTTCCCGTCAGCTTTCGTCCACTTCGTCAACTTGTCATCTTCGTCCACTTCGTCCACTTCGTCCGCTTCGTCCATTTCGTCGACTTTGTCAACTTCGTCCACTTCGTCCACTTCGTCCACTTCGTCAACTTTGTGAACTTCGTCATCTTCGTCGACTTTGGCCACTTCGTCCACTTCGTCCACTTCGTCAACCTCGTCCACTTCGTCCACTTCGTCCACTTCGTCGTCCACTTCGTCACTTCGTTAACCTAGTCCACTTCCACCACTTCCACCACTTCGTCAACTTCATCTACTTCGTCAACTTCGTCCACTTCGTCCATCTTCGTCAACTTCGTCCACTTCGTCCACTTCTTCCACTTCGTCCACTTCGCAACTTTCGGCACTTCGGCAACTTCCGTCAACTACTTCGTCGACTTCCTCCACTTCGGCCATTTCCTCCACTTCCTCCACTTCGTCCACTTCCTCCACTTTGTCAAATTTGTAACTTCGTCAACTTTCTCCACTTCGCCACTTCGTCTACTTCGTCCACATCTACACTTCCTCCACTTCGTCAACTTCGTCCACTTCTTCCACTTCATCCACTTCGTTCAACTTACGTCCACATTGTCATCTCTTCGTCACTATCGTCGATTTCGTCCACTTCGTCCACTTTGTCAACTTCGTCCACTTCCTCCTCCACATCCTTTCCACTTTCCCCCACTTCTCCACTTCGTCAACTTCGTGAAAGTTCCTCACTTCGTTCACTTACTCCACTCTTTCCCTTCGTCACTTCGTCACCCTCGGTGACCTACTTCCCCTTGTTTCCTTCCTCCACTTCCTCCTCCACTTTCCTCATTTCCTCCCTCCACTTCGTCCATTTCTATTCTACACTCGTCACTCGTCAACTTCATCCACTTTGTCAACTTTCGGTCAACTTCGTACACTTCGTCAATTCGTCAACTTCGTCACCCTTCTCCTTTCTTCAACTTCGTCAGTTCATCTACTCGTCCACTTTCTCCACTACCGTCAACTTCGTCCACTTCCCTTCATCTTCGTTCAACTTCGTCCACTATCGTCAACTTGTCCACTTTATCCACTTCGTCCACGCTTCGTCCACTTCGTCCACTTCATCCACTTCGTCCACTTCGTCCCTCTTCGTCACCTTCTTGCACTTGCGCCACTTCGTCCCCCCACTTCCTCGACTTCCTCCCACCTTCCCCCTTTTCCTCCTTTCCTCGACTTCCTTCACTTCGTCACTTCGTCCACTTTTGTCCACTTCGTCCCACATTAGTTCAATTCGTCACTTCCTCCACTTCCTCCGCCTCCACTTCCTCCACTTCTACACTCGTCCCACTTTCTTTTCGTCAACTTCGTCCAATTCCCTCCACTTCTTCTACTTCCTTCATTCGTCAACTTCGTCACTTCGTCCACTTCGTCACTTTCGTCCACTCGTGTCCACGTCGTCCAACTTCGTCATCCTTCGTCAACTTTCCTCCGTCCACTTCCCTTCTCCACTTAGTCTAACGTCCTCCACCTTAGTCAACTTCTCACCGTCGTCCACTCTCCACTTCGTCCACATTCCGCCCTTTGGTGTTCGTCCACTTCGTCACTTGCCACCACTTGTCCCATCTTTCGTGAACGTCGTCCACTGCGTCAACGTCGTCAACTTCCTCACTTCCTCCACTTTGTCCTACTTCGTCACTTTCGTCTACTCTTCGTCAACTTCGTCCACTTCGTCAACTTCATCCACTTCGTCAACTTCGTCAACTTTGTCCACTTCGTGCTCTTGGTCCACTTCGTCCACTTCCTCAACTTCGTCCACTTCGTCAACTTCGTCCACTTCGTCAACGTCGTCCCACTTCGGCAACCTGTTGTTCACTCTGCGTTGACTTCTCAACTCCAACACTTAGGTCCACTTCGTCACTTAGTCACTTTACTTTCGTCCACTTCGTCGTCAACTTCGCCACTTCATCAGTTCGTGCTCGTCAAGTTCGTCACTTTCGTGCTCCTTTCCTCCACTTTGTCAACTAACTTCCCTCAACTTCGTCATATTTGGTCAACTTCGTTCCACTTTCGTGCACTTTTCGTCAACATTCGCCCCTTGCCCAATTCGTCCACTTCGTCCACTCCTTCCGTCCACTTTGGTCACTTTGTCAACTTCGTCACTTCGTCCACGTCGTCCACTCTTCGTCCACTTCGTCCACTTCCTCAACGTAGTAAGCCTCGTCTCTTCGCAAAACCTCCTTCGTCCACTTGTGACTTCTCCACTACGTAACCTTCGTCAACTTCGGTCAAGCTCGTCACTTGTCCACTTCGTCCACTATCGTCACAGCGTCCCCTTCGTCAACCACTTCATCACTTCATCAACTTTCTTCACTTCGTCAACTCGTCAACCTGCACTCATCACTTCGTCAATACTTTGTTCCACTTCTGTACACTTCCTCCACTTCATCCACTTCCTCCACTTCTTCCACTGCCTTCACTTTCCTCCCCTTTGTCCACTTCGTCAACTTCGTCTTATTCGTCCGACCTTCGTCCACGTTCTCCAATTCCTCCACTTCGTCCTTCCTCTCTTAGTCCACTCCCCTACTTCCACCACCCTCCATCCTCCACCTCGTCCGCTTCGTCCACTTCGTCAACTTCGTTCCACTTCGTCACTCGTCAACCTTGTCATCTTCTCAACTACTCGTCCACTTCCCTCCACTTAGTCTACTTCCTCCACTTATAGTCAATTCCTTCACTTCGTCGACTTCGTCCACTTACTTCGTCACCTTTTCCGCCACTTTCGTCCCTTTCGTCCACTGCGGCCACTTCCACACTTGTCCCTCGTGAACTTCGTCCACTTCGTCAACTTCGTCAACTTCCTCCACTTCCTCCACTTTGTCTACTTCGTCAACTTCGTCTACTTCCTCACCTTCGTCCACTTCGTCCACTTCATCCACTTCGTCCACTTCGTCAACTTCGTCCACTTCGTGCTCTTGGTCCACTTCGTCCACTTCCTCAACTTCGTCCACTTCGTCAACTGCGTCCACTCGTCAACTTCGTCCACTCACTTCGGCAACTTTGTTCACTGCGTTTTGACTTCGTCAACTTCCAACACTTAGTCCCACTTCGTCCCCTTAGTCCTACTTCGCCCCCTTTCGTCACTGCGTCCACTTCGTCACTTCGTCCACGTCAATCAAGTTCGTCGTCTTCGTCATTCGCCACTTTCGTGCTCTTCTCCACTTGTGTCATACCTTCCTCAACTTGCGTCATATTGGTCAACTTTCGTCCACTTCGTGCACTCGTCAACTTCGTCCCTTGCTCCACTTCGTCCTTCGTCCACCTTCGTCCACTTCGTCCACTTTTGTCACTTTGGTCAACTTTCGTCACTTTCGTCCCGTCGTCCACTCGTCCACTTCGTCCAACTTTCCTCCACTTAGTAAGCTTTCGTCCATCTTCGTCCCACACCTCGTCCACTTGGTGACTTCCGTCCACTCACGTAGACTTCGTCCACCTTCGTCAAAGCTCGTCAACTTGTCCACTTTCGGCCACTTCGTCAACTCGTCCACTTCGTCAACTTCTCCACTTCATCAACTTCTTTATTCCACTTCGTCAACTTCGTCACCTCATCAACTTTCTCAACTTTTGTCCACTTCGTACACTTCCTCCACTTCATCCCTTCCTCCACTTCTTCACTGCCTTCACTTCCTCCCCTTGTCCACTTCGTCAACTTCGCTTATTCGTCCACTTCGTCCACTTTCCTCCATTCCTCCACTTCGTCCACTTTTATCCATCCTCCCTCGTCTTATGTCCACTTCCACCAATTCCAACCACCTCCTCCACCTCGTCCGCTTCTCACTTGGCAATAGTTCGTCCAACTTCGTGAACTTCCTCCACTTCCTCCCCGTCCGCCACTTCCTCCTCCATTGGTCAACTTTCGTCATTCGTCTCACTTCGTTAACTCTCGTCATATTCTTTTCCACTTCGGCCACTCGTTCACGTTACGTCGACTTCGTCATTCGTCAACTTCGTCCCGTCGTGCACTCGTCGCACGTCGTCCATTTCGTCCCGGCCATCCACTTCGTCCACTCGTCCACTTTCGACCCTTCGTCCACTTCGTTTCGTCCTCTTTGTGCACGTCGTCACTCAACATCCACTCTCCATTTCCGTCCACTTCGTCCACTTCGTCCACGTCACATCCACTTCAGGCTCTTCTCCACTTCTACCTTCGTCAACTTCGTCCCTTTGTTCACTTCCTCCACGTCCACTTTCGTCCCTTCGTCCACTTCTGACCACTGCTCAACTTCTTCCACTGCGTCCACTTTGTCAAACTTCGTCAACTTCGCAACTACTTTGTGATCTTCGTCAACTTCAACCACTTAGTCCACTTCGTCCACTTCCTGCACTTCGTCCACTTCGTCCACTTCCTGCACTTAGTCAACATCCTCCACTTCGTCAACTTCGTCAACTTCGTCATCTTCGTCGACTTTGGCCACTTCATGCACTTCGTCCACTTCGTCAACCTCGTCAACCTCGTCAGCTTTGTCCACTTCGTCCACTTTGTCCACCTACTCCACTTCCCCCACCACTTCCACCACTTCGTCAATTCGTCAGCTTCGTCACTTCGTCCATCTTCGTCAACTTCGTCCACTTCCAACGTCGTCACTTCCTCCACTTCCTCCACTTCGTCCACTTCTTCCTCCTCCACTTCTACCTCCACTTCTCCTTCTCCACTTTCCGCCACTTTGTCAAATTTGTAAACTTCAACTTCATCAACGTTTTTCCACTAGGTCAACTTCGGCCCTTCGTCCACTTCGGCCACTAATCCGTCCACTTCGAACGTCTGTTCCCCACTTCGTCCACTTTGTCACTTCGTCACCTACTACTTCGTCAACTTTGTGATCTTCGTCAACTTCCCCCACTTCCTCCACTTAGTCCACTTCCTCCACTTCCTCCACTTCCTCCACTTCCTCCACTTCCTTCACTTCGTCAACTTCGTCCACTTCCTGCACTTCGTCCACTTCCTCGACTTCCTCCATTTCCTCCACTTCGTCAACTTCGTCAACTTCGGCCACTTAGTCCACGTCCTTCCTCCACTTCCTCCACTTCGTCCACGTTCGTCACTTGTCCACTTCGTCCAACTGTTCGTCCACTCCCTCTTACTCTTACTTACTCTACTTCCTCCACTTAGTGCACTTCCACACTTCCCTTCCACCACTTCCTCCACTTTCTCCACTTTCGTCAACTTCGTCCACTTCATCAACTTTCCTCCACTTCGTCCACTTCGTCCACTTCCCCTCCCTTTCTCCACTTTGTCAACTTCCTTCATTCCGTTAATTTCGTCAACTTCGTCCAGCTTCCTCTAATTAGTCCACATCCTCCACTTCCTTGCACTTTTTTTCACTTCGCGTGCAACTTCGTCCAACTTAGTCCACTTCCACCACTTCCTCACGTCGCCTTCTTCGCATTCGTCCACTTCGTCAACTCCTTCCCTCTCCACGTTGTCTAGTTCGTCAACTTCTCAGCTTCGCCACTTCGTCAACTTCGTCCCGTGTCACTTCGTCCCTTTGGTCACTTCGTCCACTACGTCCACCTTCGTCAACTTCGTCACTTCGTCAACTTCGTCCACTTTGTGCTACTTCCTTCGTCCTTCGTTTCGTCCACTCCCTCCTCCACTTTCGTCCACTTCCGCACTCGTCCACATTCCTCGACTTCTCCATTTCTCCACTTCGCAACTTCTTCGTCAACGTTTCGTCCACTTAGTCCACTTCCTCCACTCCCTCCACTCCCCACTTCTCCTCTCCCCTTTCGTCACTTTGTCCACTTCGTCCACTTCCTCTATCTTCCTTTCCTCCACTTAGTCCACTTCACCACTTCCACCACTTCCTCCACTTCGCCACTTCGTCAACTTCGTCCCCTTCATCAACTTTCTCCACTTCTACCCACTTCGTCCCCTTACGTCACTCCTCCCTTTCTCCTCCACTTTGTCAACTTTCCTTCATTTTGTCAATTTTCGTCAACTTTCGCCACTTCCTTCCTCCAATTAGTCCCCATCCTCCACTTCTTGCACTTCGTTCACTTCGTCAACTTCGTCCACTTAGTCCACTTCCACCACTTCCACCACTTCCTCCACTTCGCCATCTTCGTCAACTTCGTCCACTTGTCAACTTCCCCTCTCCACTTTGTTCTCGTTCGGCAAGTAATATCACCGACAAAACTTCAACTTGTTTTAATACTGTAGTTAAAATACAAGAAGGCGACTAATTTCAGTACAATCTTTCTTTCCTTCTATTCATGTTAGGTATTATTGGTTCAATTAATGAAAAAGACATTATAAGATTTGTTGATAAAAAGATTAGTTGAAGCTTGAGCTTAAGGATTTCCCACACACTTTCACATGCTACATATTTATGAGAAATAATAAAATAATATTATAACATGGATCCAAATCATTAAACACTGTTTTTGCCATTACAAAGCTTAAAGAGCGTCTTGATTAAAACTGGATGCATTAAATAATACAAGAATACATGCATTAAACATACCTCAGTCAGAAGTAAGGTTTTGATGTCGATGTAGTTTTTTTCTTTTTTCCCTCCTCCCATTTGTCCATAGCCTTTAGGCCAAATGACTCTGATTGTCCTAAGCAGGAGAAGGATTTAGATGTACTAGGTACAATACTTTTCAAATATCCATTTGGCATGAAAAAAAAGTTTCAAAAAACCTAATAATCCAACCAAAACATGTTTTGCCCCGTAGACAAAGAAAAATTAAAAACAAATTATAAAAAATATGGTAAGAAAATTATAAAAATTTATAATCTTCATTAATGTGTATTTTGAAGTCACGTAAAAAGTTTGTGTTTTCTTAGTATGAAAAAACGCGAGGTTAACCTCACCATTGACCCTGTTAATCCAGAATGTGTTTGAGTGTATCTCTCATTCACTTAGAAGACACAATACTCATGAAATATGAGTCCAATCATATATGAGATTCACACCATTCTCTATCCAAAACCTTAAGACAATAGATTAATGGAGTTTTTACCTTTATATAATGTTTTACTCTCTCATTTATATCTAATGTGAAACCTGAACTACACTTTGGATTCCCAAACATAAAAGACAAAGAACAATATGAAAAGGTGCCTGTGGTGACTGAAAGATAGATCCAAAACAGAGTAAACTATATTCTGATGCTGAAAAACAGAATGACTCCATGCCTTTAACCTGGCTTTTTTCCATCTCTATGAGCTGCTAAATTTGTAACATGTTTGAGGTTTTAATCATTGATTTCCACTCTATTAAATTGCCATGTTACTCCAATTACTGAGTGTACACTCAGGTCAATAAATTTTGAATTCCAGATTCAAACGCACGCTGATTTTTCTCTTTTGTCATGGATTTGATTGATGAGTCTCTCAATGCTGAAGTTTTCTCTCTGATTATTTATGGTTTCAACAGCAATGCAAGCATCTAAAATTTGGACATTTTGTAGTCAAGATCTCCCCAATTGCTATTGATTTAAAATAGCAAATTTAAAATGGGTTTTGTTAATT